>VZRU01000457.1:441779-452062 GCA_013398155.1 Pedionomus torquatus
CCCCCCCAAGGAAATGTGCCTTTAGTAACTGGATGGCAAATGTATTACATGCAAGTTCTTGTTCTACTAAATATAAATGGTATATTTATTAAGTTGGCTATTGAACATAACTTTAATAAAAATTGATTATTAAAGACATTTTAATTCTACTATCAATGAGTATTCATAGCTCTTACATGCTCCTGTTAATCGTTCTGGAATATAATTAATCAATTTAAATTAAGTTGCTCTGTGATCAATAATGATGTTACTGTGCCACACAAAGGTCAGGAAGAGTTCATAAAGTTAGGAACACAAAAGGATGACAAGGGGAGGAGAGGTATTTTTACAAAGCACAGGAGTGACCACTTGAGTTTTTTTCTTAATACCTTTCTCTAATAGAACACAAGGGGTTTGTAGGAATACCATTTTTTAAAAATAAAAGACAAAATGGCATGAATCATGCTCTACCTGTTGACTTTGTTATGGGAAAATCTGTAGAAATATGGCTAAGTATGGTTCAGATAAAGATTAGATTCACTTTAGTAAAAATGTAAAAGAAGGTAGTAATAACATCTGAAATTTTTCTAGCTCAGAAGATGGCTACAAAGGCCATTTATTAAATACTCTGGTGGTAAAACAAACACCCCTATGATAAGAAGAAAAGAAACCACAGCTATTGTGATGGATTTTATAAACCATTAATCATGGTCTATTTTACTTTTCTTTTAAGGACCACCCATACTTGAACAAAAGGCGATGCATTGATGTTGTCAGGTAAGAGCAAATTTTGTGAGACTTTTCTCGCTGCTAATCTAAACAAAACCAGACTATAATCTCTGTAGACTCTTCCTTGTGAGGAGAAATATAACAGGTCAGCTTATGGGTTTATGTCATGGCATACATGTATGAGCTGCTTGTTCTTCCATCAGTCATGTCATTCACTTGTGGAAACTTCAGCCAATTTAAAAGCACATATTTCCTTTCTGTGGAAAACAGTGCAGCAACAGAGATGATCTCAGAGGTGATCTCATCCCATGATCAGGCTGGGACATGATGTAGGAATGGGCCCAAACTCTGGAGCTCAGAAGCACTCCCTGGTCCTTTAGGCAAACATAGCTGTATCTAAAGTCCCATATAGGAATGGACACTCTGTTTTGAAAGGTGTTCTTCTGCGATTAAAATTACAGATCTGGGATTTTGAGATTTTTGGCTGAGGCTTTTGAAGCTCAAAATGCCTTGATTGCTTTTACATCTTTTTTGTTATTATTATTTTTAAAATATATTTTCGCTTGCTAGGATCTTCTCTTGCAGACCTATTTGTTCATGCATGGGCAGATCACAGCTGAAAATACAGAAAATTTAACAATTGCCATTTTATACCAGTATTTGCACTAAATTTCGAGGCAATAAAAATTTATGATTACACTTGAGACTGTTCTAGTGAAACCTTTGGAAAAAGACAAGAGAAACAAGCAAAGCAAAAGTCCTACAGGACAATATTTTATGGCTTACAAAAGTACAATGTAACATTAGAAGTAAAAAAAAAAAAAAAAAAAAGTTGTGTTACAGAAATAAATGGTAGCAGATAAAGCAATCTCAATTTGGTAGAAACTGGACCTACCAAATCGCTGAGTGTCCATCCACTTCCTTTCCTACTTCACTTTCCTACTTCAATACCAGATGCTATTTTGTAGGAGAATTCGCTACACTGAATCCTGCTTCACAAAGCAAAACTCCAGTGAACCTGTATCTGTGACATTCTAGTTTTGGAACGTGGTCAGTGTACGTGTGTGTGCAGCAATACTCCAACAACTTGAGAACATTTTAATGTATGATTTTGATACTTTCTGAGTAAAGGCACTTTCTGAGAAAGCCTGTTCTGAACCCAGCGGGCCCATGTAGAATGTTAATTAATAGAAATGAATGTATTAATAACAAAGGAGTATTTCATTCTACAAGAACCTTGTTCAGACTGGTGAATTCAGGGAATTTAGATCTGATCAGAGATTTCATTTTTATTTCTATCGTAGCATTTTAAACTTTCTAGATATTTTACTGAGTTGTTTTTACACCTGCTTTTGCTAACCTATGAAAGTTTCTTAAGTGCCAACAATGAGAAAACAGTATAAAGTGGTATTAATATCTTAAAAGTAACTTTAATTAGGTAGGTCTGTAAAGAACATATTGATTTTTTAAAATAATTTATTTGAACAGTTTTAATTTCCATTATCTTCATAAAAAAAAAAAGTTATTCCTCATCAAAACTGTTTTGAGCTTCAAGAACAACTGGTTTTGAAAGATTCAGAGCAAAATTCTGCCAGATTTCATTTGAATCCTTCTCTGGCACATAAAACTTGGATGAGGCTTTGGCACTTCTGGAGCATATTGAGAAAATAAGTCCAACCTTGAGATTTGTAAGAAAACTGTCTTTTGGGGTTTTTCAAGGATTTTCTTTCTTAATCTTTCATTGCCTTTATATGGCCTTGAACGATATTAATAACTTCTTTTTTTTTATGCTTAATTTTGCTTAAATATGGGAACAAAGTACTATAGTATCAGGGAGGCTATGGATTTAAGAAATTATCTTATTTTAATTTTTGAATTTAATTGTTAGGACATAGCAGTGTTGCAACTTTGCAACTAACAACTTCACCGTGAGAAATAAGAGACACAACAGTAGCTCTTCAGATATTTTTTCTTATTTTAAAATCAGTTCACATGAGTCAAGCTTTTGCCCCCTTTATTTTCTCTAAGTCCTCATTCTCTGAAGCACTTTGTGTGCGTAGGTTTAGCTGGGTACTCTGTTTCTGAAATCTGCATTTAACATTTATACAATATGAGCATTCACTACTGGCAGTGTTAAGACAGCCAGCCAATCAGCAATGGTAGCAATTTTGTGCAAATTAATTGACCAATCAGATCTAAGATTTTAAATAGCAAATATAACGTGGGACAGAGTTTGACATGTTTGAATAGTCCTTTTGTTTGCTACACTTAGGCTCCCACAGAAAGCTACTATTCAGGGTAAGCAGGAGTACTGACTGAGGGCTAATCCACATTTTCTACAGACAAGAGATTTTCATGACCAAGCTATAAAAATTAAGGAATAATAATAATAATTAATGGGATAATTTAAAATATGTATCTAATAAAAATATTAGTAATGGTCAGAAGTCTCTCATGAGCAGAAAAATTAGATCATTGCAGAATGATTCACTGTGGATTATTCACACAGCTGTAGAAATGATTCAGACTGACAGATTGATGGGTAGAACATGCCCATAAAAACAGGATATTCCCCACTCTTTGTTATCCTTTGTGTGTTACACATTCTATTGCTTTGACTGAGATTCTGCAAGTACATGCAAAGCAATGAATGTCAGCCAGCAGAATGATGTCTGATTTTCCTGCGAGCACAAAATTGAAGGATATGACCCAACAGGAGCAATTGACTGAAGAAGGGAATGGAAATTACATTGTCAGTTAAGAGTGGAATTATCAATTGAAATGCATATTTTGTACTCTTTGGCTAGAGAGATGTGCGTAAAAAGTTCAATCAACAATTATTATTTTTTTCCTGGTCAAGTAAAACACTTTGTAGTAATAAACAGTCAGTCATAGGAAATGAGTCATCTTTTTTTACTGCAATCCAGAACAAACTTCCAATGGTTAAATTAGTGTGACAAAGTATGCTGTGAAATTTCAGTGACAGGGGCAAAATATTTTTCTGAAATAATGTGTTTTGTAACTCACATCTCTCTGCTTCTTCGTGTAAAAATTATAATTTCTGTAGTTTTAGGTACATATCCCTGTTGAAGCTACATAATACTGATCTCAGGCAAGTTTGACCTGATGAATTTATGAATAGTTCCTTTTAATTTTTAGCATAAAGAACTTTCCTTTATCTGAAGGTAGCTTTTGTAATGGCAGGTTAACAGTTTAGGGACTGCAAAACATTTACAATAAATGGAACACAGTCATCAAAAAGACAGAAAATAAGTCTGTCATTCTTACTTGAGTATGTAGTTGCTCTGTTTAAAACACCACAGCTGGTGCTCTTTGATTAAGTAATGCCTATCAAGTGGATTACTGTAAGTAGAAATTTTATAGTGCTTCTAGGAGAACCTAGATTTGTAGGCACTTGTGCACTGTGTTTCAGCAGCACAATGCAATGAAGGCTTTAAGCAAAGAAGCAGCATAAAATTTTTGATCTTTTGGGTTTTTATTTTTACCACTCTGGAGCTACCCCAGTAAGTTTTGATCATAGAATCACAGAATCATGGAATGGTTAGAGTTGGAAGGGACCTTAAAGATCATCAAATTCCAACCCCCCTGTCATGGACAGGGACACCTCCCACTAGACCAGGTTGCTCAAAGCCCCATCCAGCCTGGCCTTCAACACTTCCAGGGATGGAGCATCCACAGCTTCTCTGGGTAACCTGTTTCAGTGTCTCACCACCCTCACAGGGAAGAATTTCTTCATGATATCTAATCTAAATCTCCCCTCTTCCAATATAAAACCATTAACCCTTGTCCTATAACTACACTTCTGACAAAGAGTCCCTCTCCAGCTCTACTGCAGGCTCCCTTCAGATACTGGAAGGAAATTTGATACTAAGCACAAAATAAAAAAATATTTTGCCTTTAATTTTTTGCATGCTATGGTGTGCTAGGTACCTTCTAGGGGGGGAAAAAAAGAAAAAAGTCTAGTCCATTCCTCAGAGAATTGTCATGGTATGTTCTTCACTGTGCTCTAACTTTTGGGGTGGTTATTAGCTTAGATAATTTGACTTACACAGAGTTCCTAAAGGGTATTATTTCTTTTATAGTCAGGAATAAAGAAATGAGTTCTGTCTTAAAGATCTTGTGTTCTCTTATCACAAATCTAAGAATCCTTGGGCCAACAAACATATTAGTTTTGGTAGACAATCATATGGAGCTCAAACCCTACTCTTCTCAAAAAAAATACAGGCATCAAGCATCACTTCATTTACAACTTAAGTGCTGAGCTCCATAGTGATTTAGAAATCTTTTTTAGTTGCTCAGGAGTCTTGAGATGCATAGATGTCTTTATTCATAAAGTTAGCATCCCTGTACAGGCTGATCCAGTAAGTTTTCACACATACAGAAAGTTCATTCAAAAATTACTGTCCACAAATAAGAGTGGGGAGAGGCAGCTGAGATCTTTTTGATAAAACACTCACAATTGGAGACTTTATGTGGGAAGCACTAAACTTGAGTTCCCTTCTCACACTTAAAAGATCAATCCCATATCTTCTACTTCAGTAACAGCATCTTCTTCCAGAATGGTTTTCAAAAGAATTTCCTGAATACACTTTCCACTTCTTTTCTCCAAGCTAATTCATTTCATGGTAAGGAATACAGGAGTCATAGGACTGGAAGAAAAAAAAAATTAAAAAAAAAAAAAAAAGAAGTAAAAAAAGAAAAAAAAAAAGGAAAAAGAAAAGAAGGAAAAATATCTTACTTATAAAACAAAATAGGATGTTGATTTTGCATTTTTCAGTACAGGAACATCCATAAGCATCACTAGGCATTAGAATGAGAATCCAGAGTCACCTCCATGCTCTCTCTCTGGAATCTCATTTGCAGTTCCTGGGAAATTCAATGGTGAATGAGATAAAAATTTTGAATTCTTTTAGCAAATAAAAACTTAGGCCTGAGAAAAAGAGAAATTCACTTTTCTTTCAGTGCCTAGAAGAGCTCTATACACACTGAATAATGTAACAGGCAGCGTGGGTGGGTGTGCATGTGCAGGCAGAACATCCCAGTGCCACTGCTGGTTCAGAATGAAAATTCATTCCCAGACATGTCTTTTCCACACAATCGTTTTAACACATTCCTCCTAACCTGAACATGTTGAGCACAAAGGAACTTCATACATCATGCTGTTTATCCTTGACCTTTCCTGTTGGGTTCAGGGAGGTACACATGTCTTCTACTTTCTCTTGGAAAATTCTAATTAAAAGAGAAGGGAGAGATTTAAATGTGTGAAATTTTAATAGAGTTTCCCACTGTAGCAATTGTACATTATGTCATCTTGGATAAATTTTGACTGAATTAGCTTTTGCAGAATGCCCACCAGACCTGCTTTCACAGGCTGTTTTGCCATCTGCACTATTAAAACATCCCCATTAAGTGTGCCTAGGGTCTAATCTTTCGCAACTGATTACAAATCGTCCATAATGCACAGCCTGAAATAGAATCACAGGAACTGATTTTTAAAAATTAAACTTGCAAATTCATTATACCAGAAGCAATTGGATATATCTAGTTATAATAATTTTAACCTGGAAAGTATGACGATAAGGTTGGTTACAGACACTGATAATAAAGATCAGATACTAATAAGGTACAATCATTTGACTTATGGGTCTTCAGAAAAGTTTTAATGTGTTTATATTGCAAGCCTAACAGAAGCTCTTGCATTTCTCTGGAAGCCTGGTTGGAAAAATCCCGCTGTATTTGAGTCACTGCCCTTTCCACTGAAGTTAAATGATAGATACTCATAGACTAAACAAAAAATACCATAACCCCCTTACTTTGTAAACCAAGTATCTGTTCTTTTAGATATCTGGAAGGAAGACACATTTGCTGTTCTTCTGTTTGCCCCTTAGGAATAGTTTTGTCATGAAATATTTTTCCTCATTTTATCTCTGAAAAAGGAAAAAAGTAAGGGTATCTCTAGAAGATACTGCCTGGAAAGTGATGTATAGGTTCAAAACTTGCTCTATGGCTATCACCTTCTCTCTGTTCAGAAAAGTAATGTATATCTTGCCCTGCACTTCAGTTTCCTACTCAGTTACCTTACAATCTCATGAGAGGTGTGATTCCTGTATTAAGACAGAGGGTGATAAATAGTAACGTGGAGCTAACTCAAAGTCAGCTTTGAAGCAGTTAGAAGTCAGTAAAGTCAATGAGCTTCTAGAATATGTCTATTGTTTTACCATTAATGATGTATTTCCTGTTTAGGGGTCTTTTCTGCAACATAAAAGGCCACTGTGGTGATTCTGCTTAGAATCTGGATTCCTAAAATATTTTTTAGCCTGTTTCCATATCTATTTAGTGGAAAGAAAGACATGTATGGAGAAGACAAATAAATAAAAGTTAGGATTAGTTCAGGCTTTTTAAATTTTCAGAGCTGTGTAAAACCATGAAAGGTGCTGTAAATCTTGACTTGAACTGATATCCCCATGATTTCCATACTCATTTTGCAGGACTGAAACCTGAACACTTATGAACACCCTTTAGTTTGAACTGCTAGTCCTGTCAGCCTTGAGGTTTCCTCCACAGTGCAATTTACATTGTGAGAGCGGACCAAGCCAGAGCAGCTGGGAGCCTGGGCCACTGCAGAAGAAAATGGGCAGGTGTCGTGATGGTTTGACAACAGGGTTTCTGAACTATAATGCTTCACAGAATTCAAACGTTCCATATTACGATTTTGGATGAAAAAAAAGTTTCCTTTGAAAATTACCAATTCCATTTCTAGCATGCCGAACGAAATGGAATTTCTAATGATAGTCCTTGTAGGTGCCCTGTGGAACTGTGTGATGTATGCAGTCATCTGCTGCACTTTTCTCCCCTCTGTGTCCATCTTTGTAACTGGAAATGTCTCAGAAGCTGAATATCTGAACAATTATTTCCTCAAAAAAAGATAGGGAAAACATTCTATTCATATTTTTAAAGTAAAATGTCCAATAATGAAGCTGTTATTCAAGGTGTAAAGAGAAAACAGTGGTTGCTTTCAACACCAAAGCAACATCCTTGTGCTCCTCTGAAGAATCCATCTCAGTTCCTCAGTCTATCAGCATTCCTTGGAGCATTTATTCCTTGGATGTCTTAGAGCTGGAAAATTTGACTGCCACATCAGGACTCAGGGTCTTGACTCATTGTTTAGAACTCCAGACTGTCTTTACTTTTACAACTGCTGACCTAAGCACAGAACAATGATTGGGAGATAGATAAGCGTGCCCTCATCTAACCCTCAAATGGCCAGTCACCATTCTATAGCAGATGAACAGTGCATTGATCAGCATGTGCCTTCTTACCTTGTGCATACAAAGACATTGTGGTGGCATATTTCCTCTTTCATTTGCACTTTTGCACACCACATCTATCAAGAAGAAATATGGACTAGGTAGCGCAAAAGACAAAAGAAGCTGTTTCAGCAACAAGGGGCTGACTCAACAGGGAGAATCTGTCTGCTTCTTCAGAAGGATGCAGACAGATAACTACTCACTTGTTCAGCAGTACTAGGTGTGTCGGTTCTCAAGCCCCTGTCACCCTCTGATGTTGTATTCAGGCTAAACAGCAGCTCATAACAACATTACTGAATAAGGCAATGCATTTTAAAAGTCCAAATTAACATCTGCATCATGTAGCTGTCCTTCCTTCAATGAGGTCTAAATACCAGCCAGGGAGATTACTCAATCCTAAACTTTAAATAACTGGACTGTAACTTGTTTGCAATGACTTAGATGGGCAGAAAAAGAATACAGTTCAGGATAGCGTGAGGCATAACATTTTTTCAGATATAT
This sequence comes from Pedionomus torquatus, assembly GCA_013398155.1. NCBI lineage: Eukaryota > Metazoa > Chordata > Aves > Charadriiformes > Pedionomidae > Pedionomus > Pedionomus torquatus. The sequence goes on from VZRU01000457.1 coordinate 450,317, forward strand.
TCTTCAGCTCTGATTTATTCACATCACATTATTGTGCACAAGGCAAAAAGGTCATATGTATTCTGCAAGAGCAGAAGAGATTCTGGAGGTTGGGGTGAGGCCAGAATGTGAGCAATGTTCAGGATAGCTGGTCTCCAGGTTCTCTTATATCAGTTCTTTCTGAGCCTCTCAGGAGATGGTTTGCTTGTACTAGGATCAATATTTAGACTGTCAATAGAGGAAAGCTAAAATGAAGCAGAGGAAACCGACCAAGTGGATGTCACAACATGCTGATTCATACTTTAAAAATTCTGTGGTAACCTTGGTAAAACCAGCAGCAGCCGCAGGGATTTTCCATGGGTTCTCTGAAGAGAAGGAAAATAAAGTCCTCCTTTGCAGCTATTGCCTGAACATGCCTTGGAGCTGGGCCTTTCCCAGGGCTGCTGAAAAAGCCTTCTAATCCTGGCTTCCACCTGCTCCAGCCCATCACATTTCACAGCTCAGCAAGGCTCTATCTTTAGCCTCTCAGCAGTGGGACATTTTAGGCAGAAGAGGATTAAACAGGCCAGCACAGATCTAAGCGCAGCCTGCAACTCGCCACAAATGTATTATCTGCATAAGCCGTCGGTCTGGGCAAGAAGATGAAACATGGTTGTTGCTTTGCACTATTTTTGATTAATTAGTTTCTGTTAAGGCATGAAGAAAGAGTTATTTGAGCTAAGTAATGGTGATATTCATTGAATAAAACTTCATTACACTATGTCTGTACAATTTAGCATTTTGTGAACAAGGGGAACTGAACCTTATAAAGAGACATGGGGGAAAATGTGACGTGGCCAAAGAAAGTGTGCCACACCAAACATTCTACTCTAATGTCAAAGACATATGTCTGACAAATTTAGTAGCCTAAATCAAAGTAGGGAACTTTAAATATTAATTTGGGTGTTGCTTATGTTTCCAGTTTTACAGTATCAAAACCTTTGTCCCTAAAATGACAGTTTTTTACATCATTAGATGTTGTACATTTTCTTCATTGTGGAGTCATAGCAATGACAGGAACAAAATCTTATTTCATTTGTTTTTTTCTATAAGGACTTGAAGATGTGTTGGGTTTTAGAAATTATTTATAAAATGTATAGAAATATATTTTAGAAATTATTCAATTGAGAACTCAGGTGGTTTAAATTGGAAAGACTCTTATCACAGGGACTGAATGCACTACTCATATTCAAGAGTTCATCCTTTTGTGAGGATGAGGTTCCTCGTGTAAGTTTCCCTCATCTGTGGAAATGTTCTTCTTCTTTGGAACTGAGATGTGTCCTCGCTCTGAACTTGGGTTTGGCAGAGTATTTCCATGTACCTGGGATCTCTGCCAGAAGTGCATGAAGGCGTGGAGTGGGACAAGGGAAAGAACGGGCTAGCCTGAGGGAGATTGGCCACAGGTTAGCAGCCTGTGGCCAATGGTTACAGCAACACAAAGTATAAAAACTTCACTGAAACTTAATTTTAGTGAAATTGAAAATTATTTAGGGGACAATTCTTCTGCCCCATAAGAGTGTTCAGGTGGAAATATGCCAGGTGGGCTCCTAATTTCTGCACATAATAGTCGTAGAAATGATAGTCTAATTTAGACTCTTTATTTCTTCTTTATTCTTCAGACTTGCAAGGTAAAAATCAATTATTATTTGAGGTGACATTTTTACTGTATTATCTTCTGTCAAGTTTCAGAGGTTTCCCTTCCTTCCTTCCTTCCTTCCTTCCTTCCTT
>VZRU01000457.1:452257-471060 GCA_013398155.1 Pedionomus torquatus
CCTTCCTTCCTTCCTGCCTTCCTTCCTTCCTTCCTTCCTGCCTGCCTGCCTTCCTCCCTCCCTTCTTCCCTCCCTCCCTTCCTTCCTTCCTTCCTTCCTTTCCTTTCCTTTCTACATTGTAAAGAAAATCCATGTGTCCGGGGTGGAACTACTAGGTAAAAGGAATAATGTTTTTTGTTCTAAAAGAAACCTGTCGCGTCTCTTATGAACCCATAACTCAAAACCAGGCTGGTTTTAAACAAGTACTTTGTAATGAGGAGATGGATTTTCCTGGTCTGAAGAAAGATAGGGTTGAAATAATATATGTACATCTATTTAAAGATCATAATTTTTTAATATGAAGTACAGTGTTAACTGTGTTTCTTTAGGCAGCTATGACAAAGTCAATTATTTTAATGAGCACAGAAGAGTTAGAAATAAGGAAAACAGTCAAAAGTATTGTATAATTCTTTTTTCCCCTCAAATAACCAACCCTTTGAGCAATAAGACTTCAACTTCCATTTAACTTACATTTGGTTTCCTTATGTTGGTAAATAGTAAATCGTTTTATCAGTTGCTTCCATTCCCAAGAGAAAATTGGGAATGAAGAAAAAAAATGTTCTTATTGCAAGGGTAGATGTGTTAAATTGTGAAGCCTGAGTTTCCCAGAAACACAGACTTGATTGGCTAAAATTCCTTTTCTGTTTATACATATATAAATTTTAAGTTAGTTGGTTCACCATTCCAAATACTGTCAAAGCAATCTTGACTTTTAAGAGTGAGTGCTCAGAGCTTACTGGAATTTGATGTGCCACTGTCACTGTTGTGGATGGACATAAGCTGTGTAATTAGATATGCACATATGCACTTGTCCCCACAAATTGTCATGACACTTATGAGAATGATTTTAACAGAAATAATCCTTGCCTTTGGAGCAACCAAAAAGACACTGCATGATCGCTGCCTGTAAGAGGTGTAAGAACAGGAAAATAAGGTGTCACACCAGCTGTTTGGCTTCGACATGCAAATGTTATTGTCCACCCTTTATGAGTCACCACATTCATGGTTCAGACTTAATAAAAATTTTAATTGTTGTTTAAAGCAGTGGGTTTTTTCCAGTGAGACCTTCAGGGCAAGTAATCCAGAGTGAATTCTATGTAGAGCTGCCCTTTCTTCCTGTGTTGCTCAAATCTGTCCACACCCCATGCTGGAATACTTGTCAGAATTGTCTGATTTATTAGTTGACGCAATTGCTGGTGTGACAGAGTTACTCCTCCTCCTTTGACAATGCAAATGTTGTCCTTCTATAACAGGCAGCCATTATTTAGGGAAGTACAGGGGGCTCTGGAGATCTGAAATATATTAGCAAGATGTAGGTTATCAATTTGCAGAAAGTTTCCTTACGTTATGTGTACTGCTATATTGATTCACTCTCTTAAATTAAAGACTAGATACCAATGTGAATGTTGCTGGCACAGTAATAATTTTCTTAATTTATGATGAGCTCGGTCAAATCACAGATACAGTGGATGCCTCAGATAGCATTAACATTCCTCACAGCCCTATAAACACTCAAACTCCTTTTTCTAATGCTGAGACTCCCACCTAGTTCCTCAGCAGGCTTTTTGTATCACACAGAAGTTAAAGAGTCCTGTGCTGGTGGACGTTAACTTCATTGTCATCTTCCTGCTGTACCTCTAAGTATACAGAGAGTGACAGAGTGATTCAGTCTTCATTAAAGGGAATTGGGACTCTTCTGTCTACTTCTCTACTGCTCTTATTCTCTGTCAACTGTCTTCACAATCACATGCAATTTATGTATATGATTTGAAAATCAAGACTTTCAGATCCATTCATCCATCAATCCATCCCTCTAAAGCCATGTTACTAATTTGATTATCAACCAACAAAACAACAAAATGCACGTTATTCTTAGATCACATTTATAAAATTTTCGTTAAGGAAGCTGTTGATGGTATATGTAATAGAGAAACTGAAGCTAGCTCCCTAAGAAAATCCTTCTCAGAACAAAGTTTTTAAAAAGTTGTGGAAAAAGCAATTATGAGAATAGCAGCTGTTACCAACGAATAGACAGTTAATTGTTTTTCCAAACTGATACTGCTCCGTTAAAACAGTAAAGAGCTGTGTGAAGACAGTCTTGAATGAGTAATTTGTTCATAATTCTTGAAATTTCAGAAGAAAGCAGAATAATTTGTATGTTAGCCTCTAGCCTTCTGGGAACAAATGTGGAAACAGTTGGATTGGAATTTCAAAGCACATTCCTGGGTGTGTGGTGTTGAAAATTTTGTATAGTGAAGGAAAAATATCTCAAAACTACAGTGAAATAGAAAGGTTTTGTTTGTTTGTTAGTTGTTTGTTTTAATATAGGATCTTTGTCATAGCTATTCAGTTTTGAAACTGCTCAAAGAAGCGTTAAGTTCACTGGACAAAGACTATAAGCAAGTATACTAAATATTATCACCAGACAGGTCCAAGCAAATAGATGATGATTTCTGGGTTTGTGACTCATATAAAATGGCATCATATTCTGTGAACTAAATAAAAGAGAAATATATCTGAAATTATGCATTTTTTTTTGTCAATATTTCAGTTAAAATATTGTCTTTTATGTTTATATGAATACATGTATATGGACACACACAAATATCTATCTATATTTTATATAGATATGGTGCATCTATCTGCATACATATACCATAAAATTTAAAGATAAACCTAGGATAAAAATTCTCAGTGTCTGAAAATTGTTGTTGATATTAATGGAGTTGTATTTTGACATATCAGTGGACAACCTAGTCTGTATAAATCATTAAGACAATTTTTAGGGGATGTTGTCACATTCAAGAAGACAATGACATGTTCAATTTACATTAAGGTTAATGTAATAAAGGTACTGAACTGGAACCCATCAGAATGTACATTCAGTGTCCAGATTTATAGTTACAAAAAAAAACCCATATAAGCAAAAGTTATCCTTTGTTGTTTTCTTAAATTATTGAATTTGAAATTTGAACATTTTGTCGGCAAAAGTTGAAGTTCAGAGAAGAGCAGTCTAGAAAAAATAGCAGACGTCATACGGTCATGTTCTCAATGAGCACTCAAACACAAAACAGAAATCCCCCAGGTTTACATCTACATACCATAAGTAACACAGACATCACATCAGGATGCTAAAAAGAAATAAAATCTCTGATATTGTCCATGCTTAGTTTCCAACAAGTTCAAAACTTATCCTGAAAACATGTAACAGGAACTCCTCTTAAGAGTAATAAGAACTTTAAAAAATAAGAAATTTGTGTATCCTCTATATGCCTATCTACTCGACATCTGTATCTTCCTCTAAATGGCAAGATGTGTGACTTTCTTATAGAGTGTTAAAAATAATTTGATGGAAAAATGCTTTAAGTGTATTTTGCATTATATTGGAAAGAATAAGGAGTACAGCACAAAATATTTTATTTAAAGTTCATATAGAGTGCAACAGAGATACAAACAATTATAATTCTCAATATGCCCTGGGACCACATATTTCTAAATATTTCTACTTTAAATCAAAGCATTTCAAAATGAGAGCATTCATGAACAAACAAAACTAATTGAGATTTTAATCCATAAAATAAAATAAATGCATAAATGCATTTTCAATTAGTTATTGACAATTTCCAGCAAGAAAAGATCTGACAGAAAAGGAAGGACCAGCCTGCATATTTTTTTTCCTGGATGTCGCCTGAAATTTTGATTTCAGGTTCTTTAACTGACTAAAATGACACCTGTGTAACCCAGAGTGGGACTGACATGTATTTTCAGTCACTTTGAGTACAAATTCTGTATGTTTCCACTACAATGAATTCAGAGAGATGGACAATCTAAACTGTAATTCAAGTTCAAGGTAAATTGTGTATTATATTAGTCCAGCTACAAGAGGAACTTATGCTTTGTAAGTTCCTAATTTAAGTGTCTCTTTCAGATACTCAAAGCAAGAGTTCATACATCACAACAAAATGCTAGTATTTTACAAGAATGAAGGGATACATGCTGTCTTGCACTTTATATTTCAGTGAAATGGCAGGAACACAAATGAACTCTGAAATCTGGATTTTCCAGCTTGTATGAAAGGTCTTTTGATGCTGAAATATCTTACTTTTAACTGAAGTTATTTGTCATTCACGTCTTCGCTTGTATTTTCTAACGATCTTTGGGAGTTTATTTTTTTATTAGCAAAACCTTTGCCACTCTCCTTCAAATCTTTAAATGAGCAGCAACAGCTTATATACATTGAAAACATGTACAGTTATCCACCATAGAAGTAAAGTGATCATTTTAACATATTAAAACAAACAAATAGGTACTTGTTTGACAAAACCACCCCAAAACCTTGCTGGAAACTAACACATGATATGACAAGTGGTTTATTTTTCATACCAATCTCTTTTTTTGCTATTGTATATTCAAGTTATGGCACTTGATATTAAATTGCACACAGGATAAAACACATAGCTCTGTGGGTTATAATGATCTGTCCCTGCTTTGCCCAGACTGAAGTAAACATCATACATGTGGTACTCATTTCATATAAATTTCAGTTTCTGATCGGTGGTTACTGTCACTCGTTCAAGATAACAAACACAAAATTATGGGAGAGCAATGTGGTGCAAAGTAGCCTGGAAGTTATCCACAGAGCACGTCTTTTATATCTCAAGTTGTAATCCAGCTCACAAGAATGCCTTTCATGTATGAAGAAAGAGGTTATTATCCTATCAGTATACAATCTGCTAATAACAAACATCAGGGGAGAGCAATTCATTTGCCCTGACAGCTTTGTTGAACAGGCTTAGAAACTGTTCTGAATAGTGAAATACATTAAGAAAAATATGTTATTTATGGCAGAAGACAGGAAAGGGAGCTTTCCTCCTGGAATTTAGGAAACTTCAGCCAGCCAAAACATAGCAAAATTTCCAAAATATGTTTGCAAGATTAATGAAAGACAGACCTTCTTATTTTCACCTCAGATTTAAAGGTGAAGGCTGTGTCACTTGGTGACACATTTTTCAGGGAATAATATTGAAAAGCTATCAATTTTACTCATGCAAAAGTATAAGCAGATCTGAGTTCCTATGCAAAGCTGATAATTTTATTGGTCTGACCTCTGATGTAGTTTTATTTCAATATTGTTAACCTGAATAATTCATTTTAATCAGCCTGCACTTCTGCATGCTCTGGTCCTATCTGGCCTTTCTTAAAAACCGTTATGGAATAGGAGATGGAGGCAACTTGCTCATGCCCACACAGGCCCACATGCATAGTCTGCTAATGCAGTGAGCCTTCAGACTCACTGTATGCAGTTGCTGTATTTGGTAGTATGTTTATATTTGTTATTATGTGTATTTTTTAATGTATGTATAAGATATGTATGCATACACACTCCTATACTGAAGGATCTTTTTATTACTGAACATCCTTCTCCCTGATTATGACCATGGTATGGTCATAATGCATGCAAACAATTACACTTAGAGCTAACAAAACAAGAAATAGCAATGAAAAGCAAAAAAAAAGAGATTAAAAACAATTATGCTGACCATTATTTTTTAGTACCTTAAGAAAGTGTTGCACAGAGATGGAGGTGTACATGAACACTTCAGAAGTTCAGATTTTCTAAATGCGTGTATTTTATAGCAGAATTTGCAATAGATTCTTATTAACTGTAGTAAAAAGTTCTGGAAGTGTTCAGCAAAGGATACTGTGTACTCCTTTGATCAGTAAAAGGCGGTCCTCCCTGTTTTAAGAGCTTATGTACTTCATAAATAATGATGATGGAATCAGAGTTAGAGAATTCCTTCCTCCCCGTGAGTGTTAAATCTGAGAATAAATTCCAGGTTTGCTGCCCGTCAAGTGCCTTCATTCCTTTCCTCTCAGGGAAGCTGCTACCATGTGCATGGGCTGTGCAGTTACAGGTGGATGTTGGAGGTGCTGCTTGGTGAGGCAGGGCCTGGGCCAGCCACGAGACCACTGGGCTCTGACAGCTGTTCAGAAAATATGTGTATCAAAGATGATGGGCACGATATAGATTAGATCAAGCTGGGTAAGTACTTCAAACAATAGCACAAAGAGCCCATTTTTGAATCCAACTTCCGTTGGTTCCCTATTACACTTGTGTCCCAGTGTCATGTAATCTTTTGGAATGAACCTTTGGTTTTGTACTAAGAATACGTAACTCCCACCTGCAACTTTGCAAGTGTGAAATAATAACCTCTGCAACCAGCCTTTAGTGAAAAGGGGCCTAACAATTTTTTTTCATAATTATGTTGTAAAATACATTTACAGTTCTGCCATTCTTATTTGTGTTTTAAACTCATATGACAAAAGTCCCATATGTGACACTTCAGCTTTCCTTTCGTGATGCAAAAGTTACTGTCCTTAATAGAAAAGGTAATTCAGCAGTCCAATTAAAGTATTATCGAACTGTTATGGTCATTACACAGTGAAAATATTGACTATGAGCTATTTTCAATGTAATTACATAGTCACATCCCATGGGGGGTTTTTTTGTGTGGTTGGGTTTTTTTAATGAATTTGTCAGCTGATGAGAAGGTGCTGAACTTGCAGGTTGAAGGCCCATATTTACAAGACAAGTAAAAGCAGAAACCCAGTTTTCATTTGTGAAGTGCAAACATTTTCTGTAAGGATCCAACATCTCCTCTCTGCAGGACTAACAAGGAAAATCCATGCGGGTAGTTCACTGAAAAAAATCCAGCAAACTGTATCATAGGTTTTTGTGAAGAGCACAGACACCAGACAACATAATAAAGTTAATTACTATTGGGTCTGGAATTCTGACTCATCAATCAAACAATGAACTTCCCCATGCTGTATTGTATGAGTATGTGTCTGCCTACTTAGATAAGAGCTGGGTATCCTGGTAGAGAAAGCTCTGTCTATGGAGTAACCAGCAGAAAGGTATGTACTAAAACACAAAGACTGGAAAAATCCAGTCTAGTTGGAAAAATCCATTTTGCATTTGTTCCCATATGATAGATAGGAGAGAAGTGGATGAAAGGATTAAAGATTAATGTTTTTCTACCCCAATGGTATTTTTTGTTATCAGTCTTGTATCTTCAGAATTAACAGTTCATTAATATTGGACACATTGATGGCTTATGGTTCAAATTTCTATCAAATCTTCCACATATGATGAAGTGAAAACCACATGTGGATTTAAAAATTCACGTATTCATTACCAACTGATGACTAAAAGACACCATAAAGATCAAGGATGTCAAGGTTCTTAAGAACAAAAAAGCCTTTCCCCACAGGTGCACCACTTAAGTTAAAGTGATTTTTTATGAAAATAGTAGTGCTTCTTCCAGGGCTCAGGTAATTAGGATAAAGAAGGAATTATATTCTCCAAATACAAGAAAGCATCCACTAGCACAAATCCACACATAAATGTACTTTTATTCTCATTTCATCTTAAAGGATTTTTAGGTGGCCTTTCTTTACCAGTGTGATCTTTCTGTAAGAGCAAGGATGTACTGAATCCTCTGATTCAAATGAAGAAAGAAAAGATTGAGAAAAGACAAACAGTTCTGCAAGTTCACACAGAAGCAGGTAGGTGGAGTTCAGTGAGATCTTCCATTAACACAAAATCAAATGGACTTACAGAGGAAGTTCCTTTTTTTTAATGAAGTTTACTGAGTTTACAATTCAAGTGTTAAGTTGGACATGATTGCAGCCTGCACTTTCAGCAGCATTTTTTATGCTGCTCACTGCCATTTTAGCACTGTGGAGACTGACCACTTAATACACTCCCATGCTTTGAGCCTTGGGCTTTGTATTGCAACCCTTTAGATTCTGTATAATAAATTGGAAGTTCTGAGTGTGACATTTTCTTAACAAAGAGGTGTGTAGGAGGTAGGAGGTGGAGAACTAATCTGGAAAGTCACTGGACAAAGTGACTTTGGATCAGAAAGATTAGTATTAGTGGTATTTAATTCAGACAGCTGCCAGGTTTTTCCCATGTTGTGACTACTAATGATGTATTTATGTTCACTGTGTCCCCTAGAGAGACAAGCCAATCTTCATACCACCATTGCAAGACAAAGAAAAGTTATTATCTGTGGTATAAAGTTGAGGAACTCAAGAAGGAGAAATTTTGATTTCCTCAAAGCCTCACAGTGACCCAAGCAAAAAGTTGGATTAAGAAGCTATTCTCAGTCATTACAATGCTTTATCACATTTTCTGTCTGGAAATCTGTCTTTGTTCATGGTCAAAAAAAAAATAATTGTGGAAAGAAACATTCAGAATAAATGTTTATTCCAGATAGCTATGGACACATTTGTTCATATATATTTCTGCCTCTCCTGAGTGTCCATACAGCCCCACACCCAAGGTATTAAACTGTTTTGGAATGCATTAATAGTGTCTTGCTTTTTCTCTAATGGTTTTCACCTCAGAAAGTCCTAAAGAGTCCTATAAACTGTCAAATGTATAGAGTTCTGCTGGAAACCAACCAACTTCCCATATACCTGTTAGTGGGGAAGGGAGAAAGTTATGACAAAGACAGAAGGATAAAAATCCTTGTGTTTAAAAATTGTAAGTTTGCTCTGGAGAGTCCCTACTAGCTTTTTAAGGGCACATAAGATTTTTCTTTTCTCTTAACATTTCACAAGGAAGATGATCTCTGTTACCTCAGTAAGACTGGAGACGTCAATGTGGAGTGAAGCTTAATCTACTTCATAAACCACCAGGAAATACTAGCAGCTAAGACATATTGTGGGATTGTGGTTTTTTTTTTTTTTTCATTTCAGTAAGTTTTCTAGGTCTAATTCGGTATGTCTGTTATCCCACACTGAGACCTCTGCTGTATCTATGAGCTGAGGAAATCTTACTGGTCATATGAGTTGCCCCTTAATGTATGTTCGTGACCATTAGAAGTTGTTTCTAACCAAAATGAAGACAGAGAAAGAACTGCAAATATTTACTCACATGGCTATTTGAGCTAGTCTCTATGACTTTCTAAGAAGTCATAGAGAGAATGGAAAAAAAATGAATTCCTAATCATATAGCCCAAATAGCCAAATAGCAACAACAGATATTATTGTTCTGATGGATAATACATTAAAAATATCTAGCATAGACTGAAATGTCTTCTACCAAATACACTTGAAACCCACATAATTAAATATTTTCAGTTTTCATTTTGGAATTCTTTCATAAGAAATAATATTAGACTACAATTATCTTAGTCAAAGTAATTTTTCTTCATTAGTATCCTCTACTAAATTAGTTACAGCTATTTGAAAGGTTTTACTTCAGTGATGGGCTTGTTATTATTTATACTGTGCCAGCAGTAAACTGTACGAGACCTTCACCTTTTGGAATGAGGAGGTAGTAAATAGAATATTTTTGTAAACGAAAATAAGCTATGTTGCCTAACATAATTTCTAGTCTTTCAAGAACTTCGGTTAGAGCTCATGGTGAGCGAGTCCTTTTTAAACAACAGACCATCTTTAAGAGCCCTTAATACTTGCTGGTTTGCTTTTATTTTGCAGATTCAGCATAACACTATTTCTGGATTTCTGTCCTCTGCAGCCATTGTCTGTGGATTATTGTCAGACTGGCTTGACACTTTTGTACTGGAAACAAATGACCCAGTCAAGAGAATATAACAAGTCTAGATCACTTAGACTTTTCCAAGAAGTCAAATCAGAATTCCATTTTAAAGTGAAAAAGAAATGTTTTAAACTAGAATTTTAAGCATTAGAAAATATTGTTATGAAGACAGTACTCATAAGACCCTGGCACCAGTCAATTCAATGAAGAAAAACCCACCAATAAAGTAAACATGTCTGGATTTTAACATAACCTTCTTGAGATGCACACAGCTATGAAATAGTAGATGAGTTTATATGGCTACATTTTCCCCTCTACATACTCTTTTTTTATGCTACTGTCTGTAGGGGGGTTGTGAGCCAGACTTGCTTCCGTGTGTTACAAATAAGTATGCACTGTATCGTCTAATAGACAAATTATCTTTGTTCTTATTTCCATCTATTTTTTCCCCATATAATATGTCTCTGCATTTCAGTTTTTTCTAGTTGGCTGGTTGTCATTGGTTTTGGTTTTCATGTGCTTACAACTATTACATTTTAGAAGAACAAACAGATGCAAGATATCTCACAAGAGAATTTTTATTGCTTTACATTTCCAGTGCAGTTCTCGATCCAGATAGCTGAGTAATGAATATTTCCAGATATGTCAGGGTTCAGCAGAAAGTTCCAGTGTATTTCATATACTCCTTTTTGATATCTTTAAGTTCTGATGATGCCAAATCCCCTCAGAGGTGTCTTAAGCTAGGGTTTCCCGAAGAGCCTGAGGATATAAGGAACCGTTCCCCGTTTCCTTTAGTTTCTCCCAGCTGTATTTTGCTTAGCTTCAGAAGAACCATTTTTTCCCTTAAGAAATCCTATGTCCATAAATGTTATGTCAAAGGTTTTTTTTATTTTGTTTTTTTAATCTTACAATTAATAGCTACAAATTCAAACCATCTTAAAAAGAAATCACTTTTGGATTCCTGATTTCTGAGAAGGTTTTAAACTCATGAGCACGCTAAAACATATCAGCTGTTAATACACTAACATTAAATCTACTACTTTATGCTACTAACATTAAAGATAATAAATATTTCATATTTATTTATATTTCTGATAATTATGGCCCACAGTGGTAATTATTGCTATTATTGTTATTAACAATAGGGTTTAAATATATCTGAAGAAAGCTTAGGCTAATTCTATAACAGATTATACATATGTGAAAGTGGAGACAATTCATAATTTATATCAAGTCCCACGAAAATAGAGTTTAAGATCTTTACGTATTTTGTGACGTGTATACTAGCACAAGATTGACTGTGTTGAGGAAGGCAGGTATAGAATAACCCTCAGCCTCCCACATGCTGCCTTGCCAGTCTGCTCCATCAAGGATCCCCACAGGTTTCTGTGGCAGAGTCTCTTTCTTTGATTCAAGATGACACCACTAATATATCAACTAAATATTATCAAGATGACTGTACTTTTTTATATTTTTTTTATCGCTTCCAGAAACAGCAGCAGCTTCCTTCAGGTACTTATACTACAGAAAAGTATGCATAATACCTACCTCAAGGAATTTGCTATATATAATAGCTATGTATATCTAATGTAGGTACGAGTTTTATGTTGTTGTTATTGGTTTTTTTTTTCTCTTGGTTTGGACAAATTTTTTTGCCTCCACAGTTAATAAAACTTTTAAGGATTAAAAAAAAAAAAAAGACACTTAATTTTCTTGGCTTTGGCTGCCACATTGTTGTGTCTACATATGCATGCACTCATCTACTGTTGCTCACACCCACCCTTCCACCCACCCATGTACACATAAAGCTAATCACAGTGTTTTTAAAATAAAATAATTCCTTGCTGCCGAACCACAATGGCAACCCTGCCAGCTCATTTGGTTCACCATAAATAAAATACATGGAATACCCCACTAGTGAATATTTTGGTTAAAAAGAACATTATTTAAAACCACAGTATTTAAGCTTCTGGTAGTTGAGCTCTGTTGTCTTCATTGTGATTCTGTGACGGTGTTAACAGAATTTGAGTTCACAGAGTTCATGATAAGTCAAGATCATGAAGCACTGCAGACCAAATGTGCTAATCTGCTCTGGAATGTTGCCTCATCCCATCTGAAAAGTCTGTATTTGTGTTGAAGACATAACAAAGAGAACTTCTGCTTTCAGACTCACTAAAGGTATTTTAAATACTCCTCATGCTAGGAATTCCATTTATTATCAGTGCACTCAGACGTTGATTCTATAAATGTAGAATTCTTTATATGACCTAGATGATAGAGATTTTAGCCTCTCATCTTCTCCATTTGAGGAATCAAAGAAATGAACCAACCAGTGGTTTTTTTTACATTTTATTTTATTTATGTGTTTATTTATTGTCTCCTTCCTGCAGGGCTAGCTCTTTTACTTTAAAACTGGGAATCAGAATATATGAGCTAAATCCAAATCTCACAAGTTGGAGTGCTTTTAATACTTGGAACAAGTTAAAATGTCTATTTTCTTATTTGTGACAGAGGTAAAGAATGGCAGACGAAGTACAGGGTAAAGATAATCTGTTCTTTAATTGAAGTATAACTGTATAGTTGCAAACTGAGTTTTTTTTGCAGACATTGTGTGATATTGGCCTTTCCCACAGAACAGCAAAAGATAACACTTTAACAATGTTTATAGAAGCTGAAAAGCTTTGCACTAAACAGAACAAACTCATCCTTTGGTGCACACTCCTTAATGAAACATGCCTCTAATTACTTTCTCCAATAACTCCTTGCCAATAATGAAGTTTGGGGATGATCTTTAACAGCTTTCATTGCTAATGTTGACAGAGGTATGGCTATAATACAGGGGGGCACATGAGCACATTTCACGCCGTCTTAAAAGGTGATTGCAGAGGTGTTGCAAACTCAAGGAATCAAAAATAAGAATGTGCAGTTTTAATTCCACCTGCTTAGGCATATACATTGTTTTGGATTCTGTGATCCCATACTGCCTTGGTCGCCACTGAGGATGATTAATGTACTGTGATGAGCAATTATTTTTGTTTTATATTTAAATTCTTACTGATCTGTACCTGTCCCTGGCAAGGGGGTTGGAACTAAAAGATCTTTAAGGTCACTTCCAACCTAAATGATTCTATGATTCTATGATAATTACTGCACCACTCCAGATGGTGTCTCACCAGAGCAGAGCAGAGGCACAGAATCACCTCCCTTGATCTTCTGACTACACTTCTTTTGATGCAGCATAGGATGGGATTGGCTTTCTGGGCTGTGAATGTACATTGCTAACTGATATTCAGCTTTTCATCCACCAGTACCCCCAAGTACTTCTTCACAGAGCTCCTCTCAATCCACTCATCCCCCAGCGTGTATCCATATTTGGGACTGCCCCAACCCAAATGCAGGACTCTGCACTTGGCCTTGTTGAACTTCATGAGGTTTACATGGGCCCACCTCCCCAGACTGTCCAGGTCCCTCTGAAGGGCATCCCTTCCCTTTAGCATGTTGATTGTACCACTCAGCTTGGTGTCATCAGCAGACTTGCAGAGGGTACACTAAATCCCAACATCCACATCACCCACAAAGATGTTAGATAATACTGGTCCCAGTACAGACCCCTTAGGGACAGCACTTGTCAGTTGTCTCCACCTGGACGTCAAGCTGTGGACCATAACTTTTGAGTGTGACCATCCAGCTAATTCTTTATCCACTAACTGGTCCAAACCGTCAAATGCATGTCTCCAATTTAGAGACAAGGATGCTGTGTGGACATTATCAAATGTTTTGTACAAGTCCAGGTATATGATGTCATTTTCTTTTCCACCAACACTGTAACCCTGTCATGTAAGGCCACCAACTTTGTCACGCACCACTTGCCCTTAGTGAAGCCATATTGGCTTTCACCAATCACCTCCTTATTTTCCACGTGCCTTAGTAGAGTTTCCAGGAAGATCTGCTCCATGATCTTGACAGGCAAAAAGGTGAGACTGACCAGCATGTAGTGCCTTTTCTTTCCCTTTTTAAAAATGAGTGTTCTGTTTCCCCTTTTCCAGTGAGTGGGAACTTCACCAGACTGCCATGACTTTTCTGATACGGTAAATAGTGACTTAACAACTTAGTTTCCCAGTTCCCTCATGACTCAGGGCTGCATCATATCAGGTCCCATGTATTTGTGTACCTTAAGGGTCCTCAGATGGTCTTGAACCTGATTTTCTTCTGCTGTGGTTTGTACTTCTTTCTCATAGTCCCCGTCTTTGGATTCTTAAGTCATGGGAATGGAAATAAAAATCATGTTAGACAGTTCCTTTTTATTTGTTGGAAGAGTGTTTGATTTATTTCTTTTCCTTCCTACACTCCTAATTAATTTATTTCATTTTGGGTTTGGAGCAAAATTTTTGGCATTCTTGGGAAGCTCACAATTTATTGGTGTGATTAAGTTACAAGGGCTCTCATTGAAAAAGTGAGAAGAATTATTTATGTAGTATAACATTTGCCAGCCTTTGGGTCCTTTTGGTTCCCGACGGCCACTATTCAGGATATTTTCAGAAATCTACAGCAAATCATTTTAAGACTTGTTCTTAACTCACATGGACAGTGTATCTCTTTCAAATGGAATAAAACCCATAACAGTAGCCATTGCTTTTGGCAAAATAGTACCAGAAAAAAAACACCTATTATGATTAGTACTAAGACTTTTAAAGTGGTAATAATATTGTCTACATTACATCTGATGTGAAAATAACTGTACTGGTCTGATGTATGTTGGGTCAGTATAGTTTAATTTCCATTTGCAAGGAATTTCAGCCTCCAAAAATATTAATTACATTTCAAGTCTTCCTGGAATAATTTACTGTCAGAAATTATTATTTTTTCTTCACACAGCAATCTTTTTTATGAACTAAAAGTAACATTTAGAAGCAAGACTACACCACACAAAGTGAACAGTGTTTCATATTTTATTATTAGTATTTAAAATTAATATCTATTATTATTATTTAATATTCTGTTGCCTATAGATTTGACAAATGCCAATAGTAACATGTGTATAAAAGAGCAGAAAGCAATCTATTTTCAGTGTCTAAACACTCCTCATTTTCTAAATGAAAAATAAATAACTTCAATTCATATAACAAATTTTAAAGGGAACCATTCTTAAAAGGTGTTTGTGGCAAATAAAGGTTTATCAAAGTTTGACAGTAATAATAAACTAGATGGTACAAAAAATGAGGGGAAAAAAGATAAGCAAAACTTCTTTTTAGTCTGTTATTTAAGTTGATGTGAACTTCTAACAGCTTACTTTCTCTGACAGACCTGATTAACTCAGAGGAAGACAATAAAAGGGATATAAAAATGGAGGTAGGAAAGAATCTACCCCCACGCTGTTGGGGAGAGAGAAGAGAGAGTGTCTATCAAAAGAGCTCCCTTGCTGTCTGGGCAGCATTTGGGTAAACACAACAGCAGTCACAAAACTCATGGGAGAGAAAACAAAAAATATTTGAAAACAAGACACTCATCAGGGAAAGATCCATCCATTCCACCAGAGGTGGGGAAAACAGGGGTTAGGAAGGGAGAGTCTCACCCCATGCTAGAAAAGATTCCGACTATAGGAAAAAGACAAATAAATTCAAAGCAATTAATGTGATCCTTCACTTTCTAGGAGTCGTCTTTCTAATCAAAAGGAAATAAAAAGCAGGGAAAAAAACGACCCAAAAAGTTACAGCAAATATTTTGGGTGAGTTATGCATTTATATTACAGAAGTACCTCTTTAAAATTTATCATATGGTTATTTTTGTAAGGTATTTTTTATAGCACTATCATAGGTTTTATCCGTTATGAAGCCCTGTGATTGTCACTATTTAATATTCTGGTTTTTAAACAGGCTTTCATTTCAAATTTTCTAGAAAATCTTAGTAAGGAATCTGTTGTTTTCTGAACTGATTTACTTGTTTGGAAAAATCCCATACACAATAAACAAGAGGAAATGCAGATGAAGTTTTAAGGTATAGAACACCAATCAAATTCTTTAGTCATTTTTTGAGCAGAATATTAAGACAGAACCCACATATGTAGTTTCTTTACAGGGAGGTTTCCTACTGTCCTTAAAGAAACAGTGACTTTCTAACAAGATTTTAGAATGGGATTTCACCAGTTTGCTGAGGAGGGTAAGCCTTATGCTGTAAAGATAAAATCTCTGGCAGCAATAATCTTTCATGCGTGAAATCTAATGGCTGAAGTCAGAACTTTAGCATATTTAAGGTCTCAAACAATATATCTAAAAGGTTGAATTTCCTGGTTTTAAGTAATGAAATTTCTTATTCATGGGAAAGGAATTGTGTCCATTTGTGAACGTGGCCCCAGGTATGGAAAGAAGACCTTTTCAGTTTAGCTTTATTGCATTAATTCTTATTAATAATAGCCGTCTGACTTGCCATTTTACTTGATTGCATAGTAGATTACAAATATTTTTCAGCTTTTTGAATGAGCTTTCCAGCACCCAGACATTTTGTCTGAAGATATGTCTGTAATGATCACACAGGTGTAAAGTACTAATGCTTGTTCTGGCATTCACTGCTGAGTGTACAATTACCTCATTTACCTTTAAGAGTCTAGTTTGGAAAGTATGCATGTTTCATAACAACAAAATAAGACTGTGAATTTCCTTGGAACATACATTGAGAACAATTTTACAGATAGTGTTTTGACTTTTTTGGAGAACTTTCTACCTAAATTGTCTGAAGTTAAATATCCAAAAATAAGGAACTGGTTGTTTTACTTTCAGGAGTTTCCCTTATTATAGTGAATAATCTGGTACATTTCTTTGCAAAGTTTATGAAAATGACTTTATGTTCTGTCTCTCCAAACCATAACAATAGACTATCATGAAAATAAATTACTGATTTTAGTTCTGTTCTTAAAGGGATTTTGTCTCCAAACTTAAAAACTAAATAAGGCAAAAGAAAATTTAAAAGTAACAGAAGGGTAATTAATACTAATTGCACCTTTCCTGTCAGCCTTCACTCTCACCTGCAAGATTCTCTGTCCCAAATGGCTAAGAAAACCTAAAACAAAGTCCTAATCCAACAGAGAACTTTTGCCAGTACAGCTGCAAATCCATTTTCTGAGAATAACTATGACCATTCAGCAAATAAGAGCACAAAAATGTGTGTCCATGTACAAAGCCTTGAAAAAACACCAATCCATCCTTCCACACATAGCTGAACTTGAAGAAGCTGTGATTTTGATATGAATATGCCAATAACAGTCTTTGCTTTGGTACATCCTACTCCTTTCAGAGAACTCAACTCTGGTGAAAATATATTTCTTTTCCAGTTCACCTATCTAGCACCTCTCATATCACTTCTGCTTAAAATATAATACCCTAAGGATGAAAGAGTTAAGGGTTGTCTACATTTAAGAGTTTTGTTGACATTTGACTTTATGCTTCAAACATCTTCATGATAATGCTTATGCTATGACACACATGGTTACACCCACCTTATCACATTGCATAAGAATGTTACAGGATTTCTTAAAAAATTATTTCTCAATCTCATATTGAATAAACATTTACACAATAGATTTGTAGACTTCTATGCAAATGTCTTCTACCCACCCACACAAAAAATTAAATTAAAATGTGTAGAGATCCAGACAAGCTATTTACAAAATATCAAACTCATGAGATATATGCAGATCTAACACTTCCCTTAAACTAGACATCCAACAGAGACAACAAGCAGTGATAAAAAAAATCTAATAAGCTTCCAAAGCACAACCCTGCAGTTATCAAAAGTGACGTTACCTGTACAGTAATTAACATACTTAATGTATTCAAAGCAGTTCAAGATTTGCAAATAGGACTAATGTCTGACTAAAAGTGGAACCCCAGAGGCAAAATGAACTAATCAGAGGCTAAGGAAAAAACAATAAATGTATCTGAAAATGTTAGGAAACTCCTAGATAATATGCATGACATGTTCTAGTAGGAGATTAGAGTTCAATGCTCCCACTGTTTTCTCCAGACAGTGCTAATTTGTTTCCAATTAGTAGAAAATGTACTGCAACTGACTTAAACAGACTAGAGTGGTCACAGGAATATTGTCTCGGCTGGTGATCTTGCCACCGAAATATGTTGTCCCTTGTGCTACCTTGATCTGAAAAGTTATCCCCAGTCAGTTGTCTGCTTGCCATGTACTCAGTCTTTTCTTTTTCTTTCTTTCTTTTATTTTTTTTCCTTTCTTTTTTTTTTTTTTTTTTTTCCTTAGGATATCATTTGTGAGAACGTGAATTTTGACATCTCTTCAACCATATTAGATGCCACTACAGAAGAGAGGATCTGTAGCTGCTCTGGTGGAAATAATAATGGAGTAATTGAAACAGATTATAATACTGTACTCAAGCCACTTTCAACAATCTACAGAGATGTTGCATGAGAATTATATGCTGAGCAAAGATTAATGAACTTCTGCTCTCAATGTGTTTGGGTTTGCCTCTTTTTTTTTATTTTATTTTTTTCCAGGCAGTTGTTAAAGCCCTAATCTTTAATCGGAAAATGTTTTTTGCAGTGCTGTAGGAGTAGGTAATTGTTTCCTTATGAGTCTAATCCTTCTCATGCC
The DNA here is from genome assembly GCA_013398155.1 of Pedionomus torquatus. Lineage (NCBI taxonomy): Eukaryota > Metazoa > Chordata > Aves > Charadriiformes > Pedionomidae > Pedionomus > Pedionomus torquatus. The sequence continues at coordinate 470,481 of VZRU01000457.1, forward strand.
TTTGCAGTGGCATGTAAGTCACTCTCAGCACTGTAGGAAAAGAAGCTGCAGAAGGTGAGAAGAGCACAGTTTCTAAAACACAATTCTAAAAGATCTGTGACACCATTGCTTGTCTTTTAAAAAAAAAAGTTGCAAAATTCTTCAAATTCTTTCTATCTTCCTCTTGCTAAGCTGTACTTAAAAGATCAACAAGCTGAATAAATGTTAACACCTCAAAAGAGAAACCAATACAAGAAACAAAAATTAAAAGAAGAATAGCAAATTTATACTCAGAAGATCCTTCTACAGGTGCAGCTCCCCAGCCCTTCAACTGCACAAAAGATGTCTGCAGTGAGGCAAGGGTGTACCTAACTGGAGTGGAACATGGACAAACTCACTTCTAAGCCAAGAACCAGAGCCCACTGAGCAGGGGTTCATTACCACATCTCCAACAGACTGTGAAATCAACTAGATAATGTACAGCCAACTATTAGATACTGGTAAATGAAAAGCTGCACATAGAACAATTAGGAAGTTGAGACGTACAAGTGTTCAAGGAAAGAAGCGAAGACTCTCTCTCTCTTTTTTTTTTTTTTTTTTT
>VZRU01000457.1:471153-484576 GCA_013398155.1 Pedionomus torquatus
AGGGTAACCTCTCTTTCTTTTTTTTTTTTTTTTTTTTTTCCAATTTAAAAAAAAAATACATGTCTTCATCTAATATGAAACGTCTAGTCATCCTGACTTTTTCTTAATTTTTTTCCTTTCTTACGATCCAGGATTCCATGCAAAGAAAGAATATATTGAAAACTTAGACAAAGATATCAGTGAATTTAGAAATTTATTACCTTTGTCATCAAGTAAGGTTCTGCAATATCATGTTTTGATTTTTAAAAACAAAAAGGCCTGTTTTGTTAATTTATAATTGTCACTGGGAGATGATGTGATTTAACTTTTTCATAGACTTAGTTTTCATCACTTGTTGCAAAATAGTTATTCCAATATCGCCCTACATTTTCAATTAACGATTTTATCAAATGAACAAGGAACTTACAGCCTCTATTAAGCCTTGGTCTGAACTGCTTGGGAAAGTCACTTGATATTCTTTTGCCTTTGTTTTCTCAATTTTAAAACAAGTTTGTTTAGGGCAATTGCCCTATCTTATTGCCCTATATTAATACTTATATTATTGCCCTATATTAATAACTTGCATCTCTCCTTCCTAAATAGCAGTTGCCTCCAAACATTTGCTTTTTATAAATCACCATTTCTCATTGAAAATACATTTAGTCACAACCTTTCTGATCCCTTCTAGTTAGCATATTACCATCAGAGAATAACATATACTTTTCCTAGATACACATAAATAATATATGTTATTTTTCAAATTGATGTGCTTACAGCTACAGGCCAAATAAATTTATGTTAGCAGCCAGCATTAGTTTACATTTTCTGCAGTTGTTTAGAGGGTTGGCAGAAATATAGTGTCTGAAAATCAAAGTCTTCTTATCAGATTGTGTGCTCATTTGGTTTGTTTTTACTCCTTCATTTTGCAACTCTCGCTACTGCCATGCACAGCAGGAAATTCAGCTGAAGTCAAAAGACTAAGCAAATAAACAAAGCAGCTGGTTTAGAATACTTCAGAGAGGGCCAAGTCCTGAATTACAGGGTAAGATAGCTAAAATAAGGAAGGTGAAAAATTTAAACGGTATAAAAATATTTTATATCTGTCTGTCCCATCACAAAAGGCATTTCATTCAGTTTTAAATTCTTTCAGAGTTTTTTTTTAACATAATGAAGGAAGAGTGATGGAGGGAGATTGCTAGTTGAAGACTAAGGGTCTAGTTCTGTTTTCAGATGTATACGTGTGGTTCCTATTTGACTCAAAAGAGGCCTGAGGCCACAGTTTGGCCCTAAGTGATTTGTGACAGATGGTGAGTAGCACATAAACTCCCTAAGCAGAGATCAAGGGCTTTGAGTAAGCATCTCAGATTCTTGCCTGAGAAGATGCAAAGGCTTTGTTATAACTTGTATTTTAGCCACCTTTACCTGTCGCTAAACCTTACATAAACGCAGAAATCACGAGGATATAAGAAACATATTAAACAAATGTAGGCACAGATGCTTAAAGTTTGTTCCTTCTGACTGCTGATCATTGTCTCTTTCTTTAACTAGGCATGTAATGCAGCCTGACATATGGACATGATGGAAAAGGGACACAGCTGACAGTTTATGCATTATACCAGAGTGATCAACCCAACAGACAAAAAGAAACTTTGCTGAGAAAGTCCTTCGTCATGCCATCACCTTATAATGATATTATCAACCTATTGTACTGTGCCAAGATGCTGCAGTGTACCTTCATGAAAGGAGTTTAATATAAAATAAATGTGCTTTGAAAGTGAGAACCTCTTAAAAGTAATGCATGCAGTATCTAGGTTTCAGACTGGTTTTGGGCAAAGGCTGCTAACGGATAGGGCAGAGGGCTTCTTTTAAAGAAAAATGTGGTTGTTGTAGACAGTGACTGGAAGCAGGTACATAGATTAGTGAAGAAATATTGCATACTGCAAGTTTTATGCAAATCTGTGAACCTACATCCCAGTTAATATTCTATTGGCCTGTGCTATTTGACTAAAATACCACTCTTTCTGTAAAAGAAGAGTTTGGCAGTCTGTAATGTGATGTCCTCATGTTAACTCCAAGAAAAGTAGTGCTAAATTGATGTTACCAGTTTCATACTGTACCCAAGTATTAGTTTTGACACTGACTGCATGCAGGTGGATTATAATGCATAACATCGACCTGGAGGATTTCCCCCCTCCCCCTTCAGCTGTATCTTAGCTTCTAGCCTTGATCTTAAAAGTTAAGATGGATGTTCAGTATTATTATCTAGCAGAAAGGGTAAAAAATCAATTTTATCTGCTAGTGCTTCATTCCCTCATCTTCCAGTTCTCAAGCAGCGGGGTTGTAACAACCGTCAGCATAAAATCATTTATTAGCTGATGTTATGACAACTTCTGGCAGATGAATATATTACTGTATGTACGTTGACGCTCCTGAAATCAACTTTCTGATTAAATGTACGAAAAGAGTATGGCAACCAATCAACTGTTTTTAATGGAGTAATAATTCCATAAAGCACTGCATTGCAGAAGAAGAGTAGTAAGATCTAGCTAAGAAAAACTTACATGAGTCATGCATTTTCCAAAACTGATGGTGATAGATGATAGTTACTCATTATAGTTTATGGATTTTGAAGGTCACCTTAGCAGACAGAATAGGACAGTTTAAAAAATGTTTGTGTTCTACCTTCAAAATGGTAATGAAACCAAACAAAGGAGGAATCCTCACCTTTACTATCTCTGTGCTAAGTTACCAGAAAAGCTTTGACTCATGTTTAGCTTGAATTCTAGCTGTAGGCAATTTTCTATTAAAATCTACTGATGAGTCCTATAAACTCCATTGGAGGACTTTCATATCTCACAAGATGTTTTGCTACTGGGAAGTGAAAACCTGCCTTCCCACCCTCTTTTAAGGACAATATTCAGCCACAGCCCGAGGATTTGTTCCACTATCCCCTGGTCTTTCCTAACCTTTTAAACCTCATTAATCCTTTCCTGCCATGCCCTCTATAATTCAATTTGTTAAATGCAGGTCTCATTCTGCCTTTCATTAGCCTAGTAAATCTTTTTATGTTTGATTATTTTACACAGATATAATGTAGATCAGAACCTAAGCAAAACCGTCACAACCAAAGGCAACATCAAATTCTTAGTGTTTCCTCATCATGTTGATGGCTCATGCAGGACAATTTCTTATACAATATTGTCTACACAATATAGACAAAAAAGCAATAGAACAAGTTATCAAGCTACATTACCTGTATTTATTCCTTTAAAAATGTATCATGCAGGCTGCTGACCTACCAATATAACTGAGACAAGGTAAAGATTATAAAACCTGTATGTTATGTTGATCTCCCTTAAAACAATATAGTAAGGGACAGTTTTTTAAAATGTGCAGAATTTTGTACCTGCTTAAACTCACTGAATGGCACTGTAAATGACTACATATAATGAAATCCTCAGAGGATTAGTGTTTTAGGTATTTTATAAGATAGTATTAAAATGCTGTTAAGACACCACCTATCTATCTCAACATTTGAACAAAATCCAATCTACTTCTGACAGTTTCAATATTCCTATTAAAAATGGAGCAAAAATAATTATCGTATTAGATTAAATACCATGGAATGTAAAATAAATGCTATACATTTACTTTTATGCTTCTTCCTTTCTCCTTTGTTTTCTTGTTTCTGAGCATTTGAGGATATTAAAGGAAAGAACTGAGAGATTTTTTTTTTCAACTGGCTGATATATTTGGGAAAAATTATAGAAAAGGCAGTAATAGTAGCAATAAATAATTAAACCAGCCAATACTATCATATAATGAACTGACACCATGAATGGAAAATTATTAGGAGTTAAATGTCAGGATTGATTGCTGTGCTTTTTGCTTTTCTCTCTGTTTGTTTTTACAATTCAACTTGTATTTAAGGAGGTTTGTCTTTCATTTTCTGCTTCTAATCAATATACGTTTACGTTATTAAAAGCATTTTGAAGGCTTATGTTTATAGACATGTCCATGCATTATTAAATATAACTTCCAAAAGCAAATTTTTTAGATCTTTATACATGCAGATAAAATGTTATAAGATGGGCCCAATGCTTTATCTTCTAAGGATTTTAATAAAATCCTAAAATTTTAAAGAGTGTATGATTTGTATTTAAAAAGCAAACATACTACTTCAGTATTAGTTAAGTGGTTGCAGTCAAGATAACCGTCATGGAAATTTAGTAACAAATTACAATTTTTGTTATACTTTATATTAATTAGTAGAAATCAAAATCAGAAATATAAATCTCTGATAAATTCTTTCTTATATCAGAATAATTTTGTATTGATTTATGTAAATTTTAGAACAATTTCTCTTTCTGTCAAGGTATCCTGATTAGCATAAAGTCTAAAAATATGTTAGATCATATCAGGTAAGTTACTCAGATGAAGTATGTAGATGAATACTTTCTCTAATTACCTGCACTTCTTAAGACAACTGACCATCCATTTCTGTGACCCAAGATTTGAAATTAATACATTTTTCTTTAAGAAAAAAAAATAAGCAGAAGCTTTAGCATCATGGACTAGATTACTGCAGTGCACAGAACTAAATATATTTTAATGATGTTTATGTATGTGACAACATATCTATGAAAATTACTCAGACGTGTGCTGTAAATATAAAGACTGGCACAGAAGCCAATTGAAATCCCTGTCAAAGGTAATTCTATTCCCGGGAAAATAGTAATTTTCTTTTGTAGCAAATTCTATGTTTTATGGTGAAAACAGCACCAAGTAACAAAATTATAAGGCATAATTCTTTATTTCCCTCTGTGATGTTGTTATCTTGTCTCCTTTTTTTTTTTTAAAGGATAAAACACATAAAAGCACAAGCAGACTGTACTTGGGATGGCCGGAATATTTAGAATTCACTACCCTAGTTATACAGAGGTACCATGCTGATGAATCTGCTTTTCTGGTGCTATTGCCTTCCTTTCTTTTCTCATGTGGCTAATCTTTTCTATTGCTTCTCATCTATGGACAACGGATAGTGAATTTTACTATTTTTTATACCTCCATCTTTTTTAAGGATTGAACAGAAAACTTGCCTGGAACAGAAAACATTACAAGTTTTCCCAGTGAGAACATGTCCCGGTGTTTTACCTATACAGGTAAATAAATTCAGGTATTTATTGGAATAATGTTATATCATCAGCTTTAGCTGGATATCACTTATGTCTCCAACAGTAGCAGACAGTACAGTAGAAATAATTCTGCTGCAAAAAGAGCATGCAGTTAAGAAATTATTTCAGTTTCCAACCAAATAAACTTGATATTCGTAATATCCAAGAAAACAGAATAAGTACTCTAACGATGGGTTTCAATTCATCCCTCATTTCTACACATCTAAATATTAAGGGATAAAGGAAATGTGGCTGATCTATACTTGCAACAACCCTTCCAGATTTATGTCTGTGAAGTTATTTGTCTTCAGTCAAACTGCAAAGTATACATGTCTGGTAACTGTCTATCAGGGAGAAAAAAATGAAAATTCAATATGAAATTAATTGCACCGTATTCCAATAATTGTGTGTGTTTGAAGAGGTGGGTTTCTGAAGAGCGTAACTTAAGGTGGGGCTTATGAGCAGAGCTGAACTACTGTCATGAAGCCAAAACTAGCATCAGAAGAACAATATGTGAAAATACAGATATCAGATCCTGTCAAAAACTCAGAAAGTGGGACATAATGGTTTTTATACGTTTCAGTATGGACTATGTGGCACACATATTTCTGGAATAGCATTTTTGGATCTGAAAGCTTTTTTTTTTTTTTTACTCAGGAAAGCAAATTTGTCATAAAAGGACTGCATTTTCATTTTATTTTATGAAATTCAGGCTTAACACATAGGATAATATATATATTATTTAGGTATGATCAATTTAATTTTTTTTCTTGAAATAGAAAGCCAGGACTGGGCATCTTTACCTTGGAGAAGACGAGGCTGAGAGGAGACCTCGGTGCCCTCTACATCTACCTGAAAGGAGGTTGTAGAGAGGTGGGTGCTGGCCTCTTCTCCCAAGTGAATAATGACAGGACCAGAGGAAATGGTCTGAAGTTGAAGCAGGGGAGGTTTAGACTGGATATTAGGAAAAATTACTTTTCTGAAAGAGTGGTCAGGCACTGGGAGTCACCATCCCTGGAGGCATTTAAGAAATATGTAGATCTGGCACTTCAGGGAATGCTCTAGTCACAGAGATTGTAGAGGATTTTAATGTGTGCATGGTTGGACTTGGTGATCTCAGAGGTCCTTTCCAACCATGATAATTCTGTGATTCTGTGATTGACGGGCATTTTCCCTGTTAATTACCTCAAGTAAAATGCGTTGTTTTTTCACGATTTTGCAATTCACGCAACAAATTAATTCAACTCATGTTCAAGAAAGCCAAACAAGTATTTTTAAAAAGCTCATACAGTGAGAAGAATCTTACAATAGTATTGATTTTAAACAACTACTGAAATCAGAACAGTTTGAGGAATATTAGCCTATTTCACACACTAAGAGCCTAAGTTCTGCTTTCAAACAGAACACAGGCAATTACATTAAAAGGGTCTGTTGCAAAGGGCCAAAGTCTGAGCAAGTGCATATTTCCCAAATCTCCTCAGCTTCCCTGGAATTACCTGAAGCCCAAAGCACTTCTAAATTTCTGGAAACACCAGATTGTATGTTATCTTTTCAGCTCATGTCCGAGTGGCTTCATTTCTACAACAGCCTTGTGATGAGGGAACAAAATTAAATCAAAAGACCGTAGTTAAAATTGAAAAGTTATGTAAATCTCCCATGGAGAGTAAAATGCTGTTTCAGAGTAGAGAAATGTTACTATCAAGAATACTACTGGGCATATCTACATATGCTCAGAATGCTGATCTATGCACTGCTGTTTACAGTGAATAATACTGCCACTTAATATCCACCTCCTGGGGAAGATCCTGGCATTAATGTTCAGAAGCTGAAAGCGGAAAGATAAACAAATTGTTTAAGTTGTTTAAAATAATTGGTAAGTATTCTGTGTTGCATGCATAAAATAGTTTTTAAATAAAGACATAATTACTTTAGAAGAAAATAAGGGATTAAAAAGAAAAGAGAAACATCAACGATCTATACATTCTAGTTTAGCGTTTTACTTCAACAAACTTATTTAAAATTACAAACATAGTTCCCTAAAGAACAAACACATTAAGGTGGGGGGCTGTATGTGTACGTAGACACAAACTGTCCATTTCCTGTGTAGTAGTTCCATATATTTAAGGTTCATTAGGTTTCTGGCTATGAAAAGCACAGGTGATTATTAATGTAATTAATACCAAGTGACAGAGAAAAACTTTAGCAGCAAAAAATGTCTAAATACTTGGCTTTAGATTAGTTTAAAAGTTTCATGATGATTTTAAAATAGCGCCTGCTTTTGATTCTCCTGTCAACCTCTTAAAGGATGTAGGACAAATCCTTTCTCTGTGTATAGTTATTCTGCTTTTTTGCCAAGGTGTGATAATGGAGTTTGTGATTGAGCACTGAGGATGTCATAGGGCTACATGCTTTTACACCACAGGGATCAACTTCTCAAAGTGACTCATACTTCTTTTCCTCTCTTAAGGAGAATGACAAAGTGTCAGGCCATCTGGAGAGATGTCATATAGCTTTGTAGTAGCTCCAGGGATCCCCAATGCAGATACAGGGAAGTAAAAAACAGTAGTAATAAAGTTGAGGTTTGGTTTTGGTGTGAAAACTGGTTGCAAATGTAATCCAACATGGTGGATATTGATACTGAAATGCAATTCTTACATTTCATTCCAATTACTTCGCATTTATTCTCCATCGAGCTTGAGTTATGTGTCTTATGGAAGAAAACCCCCAATATTTTCTATTGAAAATGTTGTTAAAACATTATATATAGAAAGTATAAGTCATCTAATGGCATATAAAATAGGTAACTACATGAATTGATCAATAAAACTAATTAAAACCCAAAATGAGGCATTCATTCTCCGCCCTACTTTAAACTCAGGATAAATCATGCCTTCTGTCTTCCCTCAGAGTATTGACACTTCTCAGAACTGTACGGTACTCATAGAAATTATTTTGTTTTGGGTTTTACTTTTTTTTTCATTTTGTGATTTTTTGTTGATGTCCTTTTCAGATTTTCCAGGGAAATGAAACATGTGTCTGAAATTGGGCCTTTGAGGACTATTAATGAGGTGCCTAAAAATCAGCACAGGTGGGCTCCCAAACACATTAAACAACAAAAACGTCTCACAGACATTCTTCATATGTATTGTAGGTCACTGCAAGGGGAATACAATTTAGCTTAGTTATGAACTTTAGCCGATATCTTTGGACAATTAATAATCTTTAAACTCCACCAAATTTGGTTTATATGTATACGCTGGTCTGCTTCAAGTATCTCAGTGATATAGGACACGCACAGCAAAATATTTCAAAATTCCATGTTACCACACACCAATTTAATTAACTCAAAATGCCATAGATGTATCTAAAATGTCCACAAACATTTTTATCAAAATAGTCCCATACAAGTCCCTGTTAATTAAAAATAAAAATTAAAAACCTTCTGGCAAACTTAATGAAGTTTGGAATGAGGGTCAGAACCCATATATATATAGGGGTTTGAAGCCTTTGAGTCTGTACATGTGTATCTATGTATCTACAAAAATAAGAAAAATTATTTACTTTAGGTTTATTTACTTATAAAGCATGTAAATTGGACAAAAAAAAAAAACAACACCAAAAACTCAAAGGATCATTTTGATTATTTATTAGATTATAAAAATATCAATTTGATTAGATCACAACACTAAAATTTGAGTATCGTTTGGAAAATATCTAACAGTCAATCAAACCATTCATTATGTAGTTGGATGGAATTCTACCTGTCTGCACAAAAACTGTTTATTTTTGCTTGTTATTTGTATAGGAACTTGTTCTGAATTATATAATCATATTGCATATTGTATAGCAATAATCTCCCATATCTAAATCACATCCTGAAGATCTACCAGGCATGTACAGGAACTCTTTTACCGGAATATCATTTTCCCCTAACAACAACTCTGTCAGTCATCTGTTGCATTACTGATGTCATCCTAATGCTTTTGTTAACTGCTTATTCAACACCTGTATTCCAGTTATGATTATCATTGTGATCTTCAATATTTTGTTACTTGCAAGGGATACTAATGCCAGAGACGGTGCTCGTGAGTATTAGTTGCATCCTTAACTTTTTCAGGGTCAAGTGAGTTTAACAAGTCTTCCATTAAAGAAAAACCACGGGTAATCAGAAATGGGACTTTTGAAGAAGAGTGAAATAAGGAAACAGCACTGTGCCTGTTTTGTAGCTCTTTCTCATTCCTCTTTCTCTGATGGGCATAGCAAGAGTTTAGGTTGCAATCCATAACAATGCAGTGTTTTCCCATTCAAGGTGACTGCAAATTCAATACTTCTTGGCAGCACAAATTATTCACCTCTCAAGTTTTCTTTCTGACACTGAAATCGGTTGCACAAGCAAATGTGTCTAGCAGCCTTGAAATGGAAACAGACAAATTGTAAGGAAAGGTAGCAAGGCATCTAAGCGCTTCTGCCGCATCTTGCTGACAGATGGGAGCTGTAACAGCAGTCACCAGCGCTTGCAACTCCGGTGCCGTTAAAGAAAACGAAGCATTCATCAAGCCATTCATTTCTCATTCCTCAAACAGAAGGCTGTTTACATCGTGTCAGCAAATGATTACCCTCTGCTGCTGTTGTTGTGCTACCTGTTGGAAAAGGTGAAGAGGTTATGTTTTGAAATCCCATGGAGATGTTGATTAAGGAAACAAAGGAAGCCGGTTCTTAACAGCCAAACCCCAAAAATAATAGGAAGCAGGCATCATCACACTCATATCTCTGACATGAGAAATGGGTCCTACTCAGAGACAACGATGATTTCAAAGCACAAACTGCTTACATACATCAAGGGAGACCCAAAGGGTCTAAGCACTTTCCCTTCCAACTGGTCCATGTCTTTAGGTCCTTTCTGTGGTTTTAGGTCTTTATTCAGCTTTTATCTGAGTGCTGACCTGGAATGGATTGGATGGCATGGATTCCAGATTTTCTTGGCGTCTTCTTAAGGCTTAAGAAAACAAAAATATATAACCCATGTGGAAATCTTCATATGTGCAAACTTGTGAATAAGTTCATATTGGACCATCACTGAAAAAAAATAAGTATCAACAAACCAGAAAAGATTAAGAACTACTGTTTTAGGCATTGAATTCCTATCAAGCTTAAGTTATTACTAGATATCATCCACTCTTTGCAGGGTCTTGGCAAGAACAAGATGCTGCTTAACAGCTCATCAATTTTTGAGACCTCTAGCTAGAGTCTTTAGTTCTCAAAGGAGACACATGAAATGATTCTGCTGTTAAAGGTAGAATTTGACTTATTTGAAAATACCAGGAGTAACTGTGCACAAAGTTATTGTGGTGATTTCCATGCTTTAGTTTGTTTTTTCTGCTTGAATATAAGCATTTCACCACTATTGAAGAACTGATTTTTCTCCCTCAGAGATTTATCTGGGCTTAGATAATTGCTTATAAAATTATTTTAATTGTATGGAAAATAGAAAATAGCACATTCAGTTTAAGCAGGATCAACATGTCTTCTTTGCTTCCTATCCTAAACTGCTACATAAACAACTCAAACCTTCCACCTGTGCGATAGCTTTATTTCACTTTCCTTAAGCTTTAAAAGTCTAGCAGACCTTAGTGACTTTTCTGATGAATTCTGGTTTAGAAATATGTAATTACTAATTAAAACCCCTCATGCATTCTTATTGTAGTGTAATTTAAATTTTAGGATTCCAAGGCTCAGTAAGTAGATATTATATTATGGAGATTATTTTCTTCCTTCTCATTCATTTTTATCTCTAGTACACCAGAAATTTCATCCTGTCTCAGAGTGGAAAACTTCTACCAAGTACATTTCATTAGTTTTCTTTTAGTTCAGCCATGCACGTCTTAACTGAGGCTGGTTTCAGCTTTTTCCCGTGCTTTATGAAGTATGCTTGCCTTTCCTTCTTACCCTGTGCAAGTTGTGCACAAGTAGATTATATACCCTGAGTTTCCCACAGAATCCCAGAATGACATGGGGTTGGAAGATCATCTGGAGATCATCTCTGGAGATCATCTAGTCCCTCTCTTTTGATTTGGAGAAAAATGAAACTACTTCTAGTATTTTTCTATTTATTATAACAAATTCATGTTATAATGAAAAATGCAGTTATCATTTTCAGGTATGTTTGGGCATCAGTGCCTGTAATTACTGTGTTTGCATACTACATGAGTTCTCTAAAAGTTTGTACAATGTTTTTATTCAGAAGATTGCAACCAGAAAATTTTGTGTATATGTGAGGGAGGTCTCATATGGATGAACAGAGACAGCTCTAGAAAAGACACAGTGTATAAAACTATACAGAAATTCAAGAAGTGCGTAAGATTTTCTATTTAGTTGATGTGCCCAAGGTGAAAAACAGAAAAAGGAGAGCTAAAAGGACTGCCGAGTATGGCACATAGTTCTGTTTCTCCTATATGGCTGAGCAACTTCCCTACATCACAACTGCAGTCACCCCTGGTAATTTTGGTGGTAAGAAAAATGGAGAGAGTCTTTATAATAATTGCACTCTCAAAAAATTAAATAATCATACTCAAAAATCCAACATTATTAGGAGACAGTAATATCAGAGTCAGAATGGAATACCTGATTTTGAAGGCATAACTGTAAAGTTATGTGAATCTAGAATATTAACCAAAAATCTTCACTGTGTTGATGAATTAGCTGCCCGCTATAGCAATCTTTCATCCCTCGCTTTCTTATATAATGCATGTTTCTGTTATTTGACATAACATATTGAACCAAAGACTGCGTAAAAAATCTGAACCTCATAACAGCCCATCTGAAATCACCCAGAGTGAGACTGAACATGATTTCAGACATGGTACACAGAGCGGAACAGGCGTGTTAAACATGAAACTGTCTGCTTTTACAGCAACACTCTAACCCCTGTTAGCCACAAAGATTTTGAACCGGGAACTGTGCACAGACAGTCAGCTTGTCATTAATACAATACAACACTACTCTCCTTATTTCTAACCAGCGTCTATGTGCTATTCATTCGGCACTTCCCAACTTTGCTGTGTTTCTGATTCTAAACCTCAGGTGCATGGTAACTTACTGCTAATACTGTAACTTCTGCGTAAGACCCTGCTAGGTTTTACGATCCTAGGTTAGGTAATTCACACCACTGCTGCTGATGTTATGAATAGCTAGCATAAAATGAACACATGATTAACTTTAACTAAGTCACAGACATTGACAATAAAAAGAAAATTGTAATTTTCACTGCATAAGTCTAGAGAGTTAAAGCAGTCCCTATAGACAACAGGACTGTTTTGAGTGTATTGGAAAATTTTAAATTCTGCCACGTAAGTATTTAAAGACATACAACTAGGTACATACATAAATCATCAAGTACAAACACATGATCTGTACGTATATGACTGTATAGGTGGTGGGACTATTGCAGAATCAGAATTTCAGCAGTATCAATGGGGCAAAGCTATATGCCCATGTGGGCAAGTTAATGTATTCTTTTAATAAGACTATAGTAAACTTCTACATCTGGAACCAGTCTAACACCTGAATTAAGCCTGGAGTTAGGTGGCTTTGGATTTCTGACATTTTTCTTTCATCTTTAAACTGGATTTTCTACCTCCTCAAATGAGCGTGATCAGACCTATGGTCATTGTTGAGTTCTCAAAACCCTTCCAGAAGCCATTTCATAAGTCATTCACGCTACAGAGCAAATCACAAAAACCCTAAAATCATTCCATACCGGTACCTTGAGACTTCCTTTCACATCAGGAGTTAGGAGGTGGAATTGGTTCGTATATTACTTCAGCACCTCCAGATTTAGGTTCACCTCCAGAAACAGATTTAGGTTCACCCTCAGGTGCAGTACTGATATGACTTACTCTGAGACTGCAGTCTTTCTCTAAGTCAGAACAACAATCCTCTTTCTATATTTGGAAAAAAAAAAAAAAGAAGTCTACAAAGAAAAAAACCTACAATGTGCAGTACCAATATAAATAATCAACAATGTCAATATATGCATGGAAGAACAAAGGGGAAAGCAACATTTTAGTAATGAGGTAAGCTAGAAAACAATTGTTAATGAGAGTTTTTTCCTGTATCCTGTATCAGGACTGAAATCAATTAGTATTATAATAAGAGAGGCATGAGAATAAGACAAAGAACAGACCTGTAAGAGGTTTCAAGAGGTGATCTAGCTTATTCATTCTCTCAGGCCATAACTGTTTTATCTTTGCCTTTCCTAATTAAAAAAAAAA
>VZRU01000457.1:490890-510919 GCA_013398155.1 Pedionomus torquatus
TTTTTCTTGTAGGCTACTTAGCACATATTAAGAAGATTTAAGAGATACATGTATGGTAGAATGTTCAGGACATAATTTGACGTACATGAATAGTGGCTCATAGTTTTTCTTTTCAAATTGTGACTGAATTAAACAATGAAATTTCCACAAGAAAAACTGTTTACATTTTCAGGGCCTTTCCTAGTAGGAATACCTGCTCCCTTCCCTTCCCCCCATTAAATCCAGCTCTTCTGAGCCTGTGTCTTCAGCATTCAAAGCCCAAGACTACCCTGTTGTCTAGAGAGTCAAATGTGAACTCTGACTGAAGCAATCTACATGGGATTTTGGTCTGGCCTGACAGACTACTTGCACAAACAGCAAAATTTGAATCTGTACTTTCCTGTAGGTCACGGGTGTTCAGCTTGCATGTTCACTTTGTTCACATGTTCACTATCTCATTAGAAGAGATTGCCTGCTTTCTGAGGGACAGATTTAGCGCAAAACAGCAGCAGGATCACAGAACTTCAATGAGGGCCCCCTATATTCTTTCCTCAGTCCCAGCTGAGAGCTGGACCAGTGTGTTTCAATTACAAACTACTGCTAAAACCCCTGCAGGCAGATAATGTAAAAAAAATAAATAAGAAAAAAACAAGCAAACAAACAAGATGTTGATAGTAAATACTGTAAAACTCAGTTTTAAAGAAGGTTTTAATTTTCAACTGTTTTGCCTTTTTGGTTTTTTTTTTCCTTCTGTGTGAAATGGTCACTAAAGGAGAACATAGCTAAAGACAGAATTTACCATTTTGAATTATTTTGTTCCTTGAGTCCTGCCTCAGAGGAAAAGGGAAAAAAAAAAATCCCAAGAACCAACTCCAGTTCTTCATTGTAAATTTGTAGACCCAAGACTTCATTTTTTCCCTCCTTTGTCCGATTGCTTTAATATTTTTCCAATTTATGAACGTTTTTCCAAATATTCATAAGAATTGCTGTAAATTCTTTTCATTCCAGCAATTTGTGTACAACATATGGGTAAGAAAGTAGAGTCACAGTGGCAGCACCTGATTTCTCATGAGGGAGAGTTTATTTCTCTGCTTGCTTGCTTGATGTAGTCTTTATTTCACTAAATCAAAAGTAAGTTCTAATGTTAAATACTGGTGACACCAGTAAATACACAATGTATTTAGGTTTTGTTGTCATTACTTTACTTTTTTGAAGCTTGTCTTCCTTTAAAACATTCTGTTTCAAGACAAGCCAGTCTCAGAGTGTCCACACTTCAGTGATTAGAGATTCTCTTCTAGCGGTGTGTGTGTAAAAAAATAATTAGAAAATCTTACTGATTTGATTCCTTTGTTAGAACAAATTAAATAAAATTTTGGGTTTGTTCTTATTCAACACAGCTGGTTGAGATCATGCAACATTATATTAATTAGAACACAATTCCCCAAGACCTGCTGTTATTGCAACAATTCATTAAACAGTCCAGGTGTAAAATATGAGAGATTTGATTGCTCATGGGACTGGTAAGAGCATATGGATGTTTTCACCTTTAAGTCCTTGGTGTGAATCCAGCCTAGGCCAATAGTAGGCAACTCTTGAATTGTTACTCTCTACTAATTCTTCTGTAGCTCAGGAGACATGCCTAGGTAGTCGCAGTCTCATTCTCAATTGTCCAATTCACAAAATTTCAGACCATTGCCTTGACATTTCCAGCTAATGAGATGAAAAGTAGAAACAAAAATATAGACTGATTTCTTTTCAGTGGTCCAGTTTTGAGGCATATTGGGAAATGTGTAGAGATAGTGTTCTAAACTTATTCTTTCAGTAGCAGCACATGAAAAGGATTATTTTCTAATGCATTTAATTTGCCATCTTCAGCAAGCAGTACTTTCAGAAATAAAACATATTGCACCTCACGGTTATGCTATCTAGCTCTGTGTCTGAAGACAGTAAAAAGTATCAAGGCAGAAGACTTTACATGAAGAAAGGCCCAGTTTCTGTTTCTCATGAAGACTGTGTTCTCTTTTTCTTGATAAAGAAAATTTCTTTCATAAAAGGAGGAGGGTAAGCCATAGTAGTGAATTGCCTCATGTTTCAATGGCCTGGGAGGCTCTGGTCTTTAGTGCTTGTAAATGGAGGTTGATGAAGCGATGATAAATTACTGTAAGAAATCTGAGGGTAATACATACATAAACAAATGATTAACAGCAGGCGAGACTAATTCTAAACTCATTTTATTTTATGAAAAGTATTTACACCTCTCTGGAGAATCCTTGGAATTATTTTTATGTCTAGTCTGCAAGGTCTATTTTTTAATTTTTCTAAGTCACCAAGCAAATGCTGTGGTTAGGAGTTCTGCTGCCATCTGATTGGGATTGGGCCATCCTTGCTGCTTTGATGTAACATAAGTTTCTGTGTAGCAGGTGGTCTTTCCTGCTGTTTATAGTGCAGCCTAGGGAGGTCTGTCAGATGTAACAGCTCTTCTTTATCTGCATGGAATTTGGTTAAATCACAATGGAACAGATGGAAAAATACTCACGTACCGCCAGTCCCACCTCTTAGTAGCAGCTTGTAAAATTCCACAAACAGGCCCGGCTTCTCAAAAGAGAGATAGAAAGAAGTCCGATGGGTATGTTTCTGAACTGCTGGGGGATATTCCCTTTGTTTATACACAAAGCTAGACCTGGGAGTCAGGAAAAGAGATCCAAACTAACAAACTATATAAATTATCACAGCTGTTCTGGAAATATATATTTACAATTAAATTTCTGCAAGAAAACATTTGGAAATTGGAAATTATTCTCTAATCTCCTGTGCTAATTCAAAATACATTCTCATCCCTTCTTTCTCCCTTCCCTCAATTTTCATCCTTTTCCTTCTCTCAAATTTTCTCCTCTCATCTCCTCGCCTGAAAATTTGACACAATTTTCTAATTACTTTTGTATGAAAACTATTTAGTGAAACCAAATGTTGTGAAGATCCTTGCTTAAAAGAGCTTTCTTTTCTTTAATGAGTAGGTTGATAAACATTTGCAAAAATCTTCCCCATCCAAGGTTCTAAAGAGCTCTTTCATGTTTTAAAAGATGCCAAGAGATACAGATGTACAACAAGTATAATACTTTAAAATTGCTTATTAAAAATCAGGAAGAAAAATTCATTTAAGGGGAGAAATATAAGCAAATTAACTGCTTTAGAACAAGCATTCTCGATGTTGATTTTGAGAACAAACATTTTCCTTCTACATACCAAAACAGTAGTTTATTTAAAAACAATAACATTCCTAGCACACTAGGTACTCAGTTTCCACTGAATAGCCCAGCTGGATGCCAGGTGCATACCAAGCTGCTTTACCATTCCCCATCCTCAACTGGACAGAGGAGAAAATATAATTAAAGGTTCATGGGTCAAGCAAGGAGCACGAGATCATTCACCAATTACCATCATGGCCAAAATAGACTTGACTTAGAAAAAATGAATTTACTACCAATCAAATCAGAGTATGGTAATGAGAAATAAAATACCTTCCCTTGACCCTTCCTTGTTCCCAGGCTTAAATTTACTCCCATTTTTTTCTTCCCTAGCATCACAGGGGGATTGGGAATGGGGGCTGAGGTCAGTTTATCACCTGTTGTCTCTGCCCCTCCTTCCTCCACGGGTGAAGGACTCCTAGCACTCTTTTCCATCTCCAGCATGCGGCCTCTCCCACAGGAGACACTCCCCCATGAAATTCTCCAAAGCAAGCTCTTCCCAGATGCTGCAATTCCTCACAAACCTGCTCCAGTGTGAGCTCCTCTTTCCACAAGTCCACAGGTCCTGCCAGAAACCTGCTCCAGCACAGGCAGCCCATAGAGTCACAGTCCACTCCAGTCATCTACTTACTCTGGTGTGGGGTCCTCCACAGGCTGCAGGGGGATATCTGCTCCTTCGTTAACCTCTATGGGTTGCAGTGGCATATCCTGCCTCACCAGGGTCTTCACCACTGGCTGCAGAGGAATCTCTGCTACTCCTTAAGTATGCACCCCTACTCCCCTTGCGTTGCCATGCAAATTCAATACATTGTGGAATGGGTAAATTAATATTTCCTCTCTCACAGGAGCAGCTACATGGTGTACATTTCAAAGTGCTGAGATGGTTTGATATTGATAAATATATTCGTGCACTAATATTTGATGGTTACATTCACCTTCGAGTTCATACATGTCTATGAAGTAATGAACATTGCTCTGCCCATCTCGTCTACTTGATAAGTTCACGTAGTTTTGGAGCTGAGGTCATTCTACTTGTAAAAGCATAGGACAGAGTTAAACTAATAAGGTAGACCTATTTATCTGCAATACCACATAGGCCCAATTTTGTACACGTTAAATTAAGTCTCACGAAGCTCTGTTACATAGATTATATATAAGATTTCCAACTTTTTTTTCCTGTCATATGATTCTTGTATTTACTGCTTCTACTAATTCTTTTATAAAGGGAAGATTTTATGTATTTTTTTAAAATTAATTACAAGGACTGGATTTCATTATATGAATACACAGAATTAACACAATGAGAACCTGATATCTTGTTTAATTCTCTAGACACCATCATATTATGTATAATAACATTACAGTAATAGAAATTTAGATTATAAGCAAAACTAGCACAACAATTAATTCTGTTTTTCATATACATAGAAACCTTTTCATCAGACAGAATGCTTCTAGAACTGAAGCGTATTTCATTTGCTGGTTCCACTGGAAATCAAAATCCTTTGTCAGCTCCTTGGAATGCAAAATCCTTACTGGAAAGCAAACCTTTCCCTTCAGGCATTCTCTCCCTCGCTGAACTGTTTCCATTAATTAAAGATAGCACAGAAAAAGCTCTGTGTTGTCTAAGCAAAGATGAAAAAAATAAAGAAAAAGAGAGCGAGCTAGAGACAGAGAAGCGGAAGTGTCTTAGCACTTTCCACATCTTCTTTGGAAGGCCACTTATGTTTCCTTTTACGCTGCTCACTTCTGCCAAGAAGAAACAAACTGAATAAAGGGGTGCCCCGTCAAGCATCCTGTGTGTCAGAATGTACTGTAAATTTCAAAGCTATATGCCAGTGAAAACACACACTTCAAAGGGAAACAGAATTGATCAGCAATTGCACACTGAACATAATAACAGCTCTTCATTTCCAACTGAAAAGCACCAGCTGCCAAGCGCTAACGCAGCTTTATATTTGACGCAATCTTCATTGTGACGTTTTCTGACATATTTAAGCTTAGTACTTGAGGCTTTGGGGGGGTAAATAATAACTTTCAAAGTTAATATTTTAATTTAAGACCGCCAGTCTGTGCTATCTAGCCCTGCAATAATTATTTTTCTTTCCCTGCAGAGCCCGGTGTACACAAAATCAGCAGATCATTGTTAAAAGGGGCAGTACTGCACAACAGTTAGAAAAAAAAAGCCTACTAACAGGGTGTTTGGGTCACTGCGCAAATCTGGGGAAACTACTTAATTGTTTTGGCCCTGATTCAGAGAAAATTTTAAGTATATTTTTAGTGTTTAACTTTTGCTTAAGCCCTGCTGATTTCCGGGAGTTACATATTCATGTTTAGATTGCTGTCTTGAACAAAGGTACGTCCCTACAGCAAATCACAGTATTTCCATCTTTGTAGTGGTTGTGATTATTTTTATTCTATCAACGCGTTCTCAAATATAATTACTGTTCCTAAGATGGTTTGACATCTTGGGGCAAATTGTAAAACACAATTTTAATGCACGATTCAAAAGCCAGATGATGATTTTCCAGAGGAACCTGACTAGTGCATGGTCATTTTGCAAAAAGTGAAAGTTCTGATTTGCATAAACATGTTTATTGTGTTGGGCAGAGACAGTCTGTTATAAGTTCTCAAAATTTAACACCAAGTACTTGAATACGACCTGTTCTACTACACTGAAAACTACACTTCATGTTAAGTGATTAGCTAAATATCTACATCTGTGCACCAAAACTCAGTATTTTTGACCTTGTGACAATTTTTAGATGTCTTGCACAGCCGGAACAGATTGCGTGCTGAAAGACTTTCAAAGCAAGAAAGTTTTAAAAGGAGAACAACCATATGTATTTACATCTTATGCATCCTATTCTGTTGTATATAACTTCTTAAACATATTCCGCCTCTGAACCTTGTTTTCAATGTCTTTGAAAAAATAAAAAAGTCAATTAGAATAGCAGCTACAGCTGAAGTAAACAGTCATTAGGCATGTACTGCCACTGTTTGTGCATCCAACTTGAAAATACTGTTGTGTCTGCACTTCAGCATTTCAGTGTGATGTCTAATGGCTTTTTTTTTCCCAATTTCAGGGCCTCTAAAATATTGCTGAAAGCTGAAATGTTTCCTTTGCTTGAACTGCTAATTAGTTTTGTGTATGTGGGATTTATGAAGTACTGGGTGTTTAAATCTTATATCAGATTAGGTCTGCCTGGAAGTGCTGTACATTATGAAATAGATAAATAAAAGCAGCATCCTAACAAGTAGAAGGTTTGCGACTCACATACATTGCAGATCTCATGGATAAAATTAGTCCATTAAATCTTTTACCCAACAATTGTTGATTTCCCCAGTTATCTTTTTTTAATTGTATTGACTTTGATTAAATCCATTATCCAAACTTGAATGGAATAATACTTCTGGCCAAGAAATAATGAAAACAACACACAGTTCAGGGGGTCCCCGTCTCCCTGGCTGTTTTGATGACAAAGAAACTTTTGTACGAATCTTGCACAGATTCTGTTAGCTGATATCTGAGTTCATTGCCTAAACAAGGAAGAAAAAAATATCTGCATAACGATAAAGCTTATATTTTCATCTTCCTTAGATTTTGTAGACATTGTCCTATTAGGAATCCAGTCTGTCAGGAAAAACAAAGTCTATGCAAAGAGATTTTTATTGGCTCTGTGTTATGTTACGGTACTTTTATTAGATGGTGACATTCCTGAGACAGCACCTGCTGCGTGGATTTGGGCTGTTAGCCAGAAAAGAAATAAAAAAGAAATGTGTGGTTTAAATCTGAGTGGCAATAGGCTTGCATTACTGTAACAAATACCCACATGCCTGAACAGTTGGAAAGTTAGAGTCAATCACAGTTAGAAGCATTGGGGATAAATATATGTATAAGTGGCATTGTTATCACCATAGCTTTCAGAGCAACAAAGATATAAAATGTCTCTTCTACATCTGTTCTCCTTTCCCCTGCGAATGTGACTATTGAATGATATTTTCTACCCAATATGCATGCAAAGAGTGAACTTTTTCATTCCTTCATCTGTGGATTTGTTAGCACACTCTGGCCCATTCTACTGCCAAAGCAACAGAATCTGTAATGAGAAAAAAAATAATCAAATTCTATTTTTCCATATATCCCTGTAAATCTGGAGTAGCTCTAGATTTACTGCTGTTTGAATGTGGCTGAAGGCAGAATTATGTTTAGAAATATTTGTGGGTTTCTAGGGCTGCTCAAAAATAACTGTTCTCCATGTGTTAAAATTCACTCCCCAAAGGCAAAGGAGCTCATGAATCCAAAGCAAATGTACTCTTCAGATACAATATAAAAGATCATTTCTAATTTGTGAGTTCTGCATTTGGTATGCTGGAAGAGAGATTTGGATATATGATCAAATCTAAGACACAAGTGATAAATAAGTTCAAGAAAACAAGCAGATACTGAACTAGGAGACTGTAAACCTTTTTTATTCTACAAATCTGGATACAGAATTTTCTTACTGAATTAATATTGTTTGTTGATACTCCCCCCCCGCCTTGCAATACAGGGCAGATGTCACAGAATTCATTTTCATTGATCACTGACACGCTATTTTAGAAGGTACATAAGACTGATCTGGTCCCTGATGCAAAGAGGGAGCTTCTGCTTCAGAAACTAATGTCTAGCAACAAGATTGTTGCTGAAAAAGCCAGTAAGTAATGTTCCACTGCCTTCTGGCATTCATCACTTTCTCAGACAAACAGCATTTTGGCCTTTGAGACATCTATCTGTTTAAGTTCAAGGGTGTTGATTTTATGGGATTAGTTCAGATGACCATAACTTGATGTGAGGCAAGTGCAAGTAATTCCTCAGATTTTTAATGGAAGATGGGTAAGATACAGATCAGCTGTTCCCTTTATGACATTCACACTCCTCTGACAGATACAGAACAAAAGTAAAAACATCATAGCTTGAGTTATGGTATTTAATAGAAGACTATTGTTATTGTTCGATTAATTCAGCAGCTGTCTCAATGTCTTGGGAACTTTCTAAATATCCAAGAGAACTCCTACACTGAGAAAATTCAAAATGATTGGAACTCATTCAGAGGTCTTTGGCTTTGTTCAGAAGGAATGGCTAAAACTTTCTTCATAAGAAGTGTTACAAAATTGGAGGTGGAGTGAAGGCATAAACTTCTTTAATGTTGATCAGAAGAATTTCATACAACTTGATGTCATTAAATTGTGTCTAGTTTTGTGACTAGTGGAAAAGTAGGCTTGCTGATGATACAAAACTGGGAGGAGTGACTGATACACCAGAAGGACTATGCTGCCATTCAGTGAGACCAGGGCAGGCTAGAGAGCTGGGTGGAGAGGAACCTAATGAAGTTCAACAAAGGCAAGTGTGGGGTCCTGCACCTAGGCAGGAATAACCCCATACATCAGTACAGGTTAGGGGCTGACATGCTGGAAAGCAGCTCTGCAGAGCTGTGAATCCTGGTGGACAAGTTAACCATAAACCAGAAATGTGCCCTTGTGGCCAAGAAGGCCACTGGGTTCCTGGGGCATATTAAAAAGAGCATTGCCAGCATGTGGAAGGAGTTTATCCTCCTCCACCACTCTGCTCTAGTGAAGCCACATGTGGACTACTACGTACAGTTCTGGGCTCCCCAGTTCAAGAAAGACAAGGAACTACTGGAGAGAGATCTGTGGAGGGTGACAAAGATGATCAGGGGACTGGAGCACTTCTCAGGAGGAAAGGCTGAGAGACCTGGGTCTGTTTGCCAGGGAGAAGACTGAGGGGGGACATCATCAATGCTTATAAATATCTAAAGGGCGGGTGTCAAGAGGATGGACACAGACTCTTTTCAGTGGTGTTCAGTAATAGGAGAAGGGACAACGGGCACAAACTGGAACACAGGAAGTTCCATCTAAACATGAAGGAAAATTTTCTTTGAGGGTGACAGAGCACTGGCACAGGCTGCCCGGAGAGGGTGTGGACCCTCCTCTGGAGATATTCAAAACCTGGCTGAGTCATGATCTCATGCAACCTGCTCAAGGTGAATGTGCTTTAGCAGGGGCCTTGGACTAGATGATCTCTAGAGGTCCCCTCCAACTCCTACCATGATTGCCCTACTGCCTATATATTGATTATCACAATGATCAATATATATTGATCATCACTATATTCAAGAATATATTTATTCTTGAATATAGTGATGATACTACTGTAGTCAGTGGTATTAGTGGTATTTCTGGTCTTCTCTATCAAGGTTAGTGATGGTTACTTTAAGAATAAGGGAGAGAAGACAAATACTCAGAAGAAAAGGATAGCTATGACAAGAGTAACTGTCCTTATCATTGTTTAGCAACCTCCAATGCTTTCTAGATAAAACCTTAGTGGTTTTGGATTTTTGCTTTGTTATGTTTTGTTTTTTTTTTTCACTGGCTGGGCCATTCCTACTGTTGTTATTTAAACACATTGGTATTTTTAGTAGGTTTGTGAAAAATGCTGACAGATGTTATATTACTGATTTAAAAACATATAATGCTGAAAGAAAGCTCTGCTGAGCTGTTGTTGATGTGGCCTTTTTTTCTGAAGCAGGTCTGTCTGGATCAATTCCCTTGTTAACAACAGCACTTTGCTTCCATCACTCTGTGTTACCTGCTGTATTTTCCCCGCCCATGGTGTGGGGGGTTGGAAATAGATGATCTTTAAAGATTCCCTTCCCGTCTATGATTCTAAGAATAATGCATACAGTTTTCTTTTTTGCCTCCATTTCGTTCCCAGACTGGGATGTTATTTTTGACCTCTCCACACAAAGGTATTTACACTGCTACAGGTCACAAAACCTGAAACCTTTACCTTCAGTCACCCTTTTTAACTCTCTTGTAAATGAAAAACATGTTCACTGATTTGGCAAAAGAGACTATGTCACTATGTCACAGGCATGTACTTCTTTAAAAAGCAATACATTTACTGTAAAAGCAGATATTTTTTTTGTTTGACACATTCCCCGTCTTTATGCTGTTCACTGTTGTAAATTGTTAATGTCAGAAGCAATGTATATTGGAAGAAAACTAATGCTTAGAAACTTTTCATTCATCACCTCTCATTGCATTTTGAATGTTGTCTTTTGTTCTGGGCTTTAAAACAAATTCTGCACAGTAGTGTTAGGTAGGGCTGTTATAGACCTCAGGGTACCATTTTGCAAGTAATTTAAAGAGCCCTGATGGGTTAGTTGTCATGAAAAGGTAGAGAGGCTGGTAAAGAAGGTCACAGAGGCAAGGATTCCTACGACTGCTTTCAGGACAAGAAGATGTAGTCCTTGTTATAAGTGTAAAACTTAATGACTGTCAAACTTCTCTAGAGAAATCATGAAAGCATGGTATTTCAGGAACACACAGGACTGGTAAATATTAATTTCCAGATTTCTCAGAAGGACCAGTGGGACAGAAAAAATGAGTCCCAAGAGAAGCACAGGGAAATCTTGGTACAATAAGAGGATGATTCTATCAATATATAAGCTCTTATTAATTAATTCTTCTGCAGTGTTCAGAATCAACCAAACCTCATGCCAGAGCTTGAGGGTTCTGAGTTTTCTGACACTTCGAAGTATCTTTTAAGGTAATACTCTAATCTTCCTTGAAGGGATGTAATTTTAAAATCCAGATTACATACATGTATGGCTTTGGGTGTAGGCAGGGAAGGGAGGGTTGCTTTTCTCCTGTCAAAAATGTTGTAGATCTGCCTCTCTATGGTGTGCGTAGGAAACCTCCTGTCTTCATGACGCATTATAGTCACACTACATTTTTAGAAATTGCAAGCATGTGAACTAGTATCTCACATTCATCCTTGTTCTGTATGTTATCTCCTATCCCCCCTGAAATAAACTTCTTCTTCCGTGAAAAGCGTTTTAAACTCCAAGATTAAAAAAAAAAAAAAAAGGTTTTTTTCCTTTAATAGTGTTTTTCTTAAACACATTTTTTTCTTTCCTATTTTAATTCCAAGATTACCCTTCAGATGAACTGCTGGATGTTCATCCTAACACTCGCTCATTTGTTCTGCTGCAGATCAGGAATAATTCAGTTAATATTAATGAAAATACAGCACTATCAATAAGAAAAATGTAGCCTATAAAAATGTCCCTTTATTTCTCTGACTTCAGACCCACTCCTGCCCTGTAAAAAGAATCAGGATGGATGTGGAGACAACACCTTCCAACAGTTGTTCACCTTCCTTGTTCATACTCAGTGATCTGTCAAGTATGAAATTTTCCATCCTTGAAGACATATGGTGAGTATTAATGATAATAGCTGCAGCATGTAGATCCTGGCCCTACACACTCTTTTTTGAGACGCTAGATTGTTGAATGACATTTACCTTGACAAAAAGAGTTACACGTGCCTTTTCTTTTTCTGCTTTTAAACACATC
The DNA here is from genome assembly GCA_013398155.1 of Pedionomus torquatus. Taxonomy (NCBI): domain Eukaryota; kingdom Metazoa; phylum Chordata; class Aves; order Charadriiformes; family Pedionomidae; genus Pedionomus; species Pedionomus torquatus. The sequence continues at coordinate 502,535 of VZRU01000457.1, forward strand.
TAATACTCCCTCCTAAATACAGATGAGGAATAAGGTTTCTGTTTGGTTTATAACTGATTTTCATACTATTCGAGAATGAGATGAATGCTGCCTGTAAGATAAATGGACAAAGCTGGGCAAATGTCACCAAAACAGATTGGATTGCTTTCTGCTAGCAGAGTACCTGCAAAGGGACTGGGATTTCATCTGGTCTTTGCAGTTTGGAATATTTTATAAATCAGTAATTATTATTCAAATGTATCCCTTGTGGTGTTGAATTAGGTTTTGGGCACACTGGCTTATAATTAAGTGTAATATTTCTATGCAGAAGACAAGCACAGAGCAGGACAAAGATTAGGATAAACTGTACCACATGGTTTGGATAGTAGGACAATGGAATATGTGCACGTGGGAGAAAACATTTCAAAAAAATTTTTCCTCCAACTGAGTCTGTGATGTCCTTCTGACCTTGACACATACTCTAGATGCAAAAAGGGTCACAGAGTCTACAGCAGACAAAGTAATAACAAGTAATAAATAGCAAGCGTTTATTTAAGATTCTGTAATGAATTTCTGTTTGGATTTGTTTTCTATTAGTTTAATCTGTCTCTATGGGAGTTAAGTATCTGATCAATTTCTGTTACCATAAAAAATACACAAGGGAATAAGGGTTAAATTGCTGTAGTAATTACATATATATATATGCACATATATGTTTTGGAGAAAATATTGACCTGTACTGAAAAGGTGGTTCTTCAATAATAAGGCTTAACGTTATCAGAACAGGAAAATTCATCTTGAGTTATGCAACAGAGGTCTATCTCTCCAGTATTAGTATAGAATTATTTCCCTCAATATATCATTTAATGCTTTTAACAGTCGAGTTCTAAACTGCATAAGCTATGGAGATTTTGCTCACTTCTTTGGGTCATTAGGAAGTTACTTACACTGTTGTATGGCTGAGAAATACCGATATCCTTTAGTTCAGGTTGTTTTCTCACTTTTAATCTTCTACTCCTTTTTGGCATAAAAATAGTTAACCAAATTTGGACAGAGCATAGTTCTCAAATTTCTTAGGTTCCTTATGGTGCAAACTTTCATACTGCTGTGTCATTCTTTTCTTAAAAAACCCCTCACAATCCTATCCATTATATTTTCCTTGCCAAGCTGCAAGAGAGCTTTGAAAAATGAATGTCAGTTTCCCTTAAAAGCATTTATTACTTCTAGTTCTCATTTGCTCATCTCGAGCCTTTGTCAAAGGGAAGAATGAAGAAAACCTTCCCTAGACGGGGTTTCTAGCCTTGCTCATGCAAATAACATTACCTCACATGATAAATTCCATTGACTGCAGAGATTTTTGATTACAAACTATAGATCAGGTACATTCTTTGGATCATGCACTTTATTTGAATGGTACTTTTAGTTGTCACATAAAACTTACTTGAGCATCTATGCACACATGTGGACAGAGCTTCCATTTTATATCTTTTGCACTGTTTCCAGTAAGACATTCCCTGTATTGCCTTCTAGTTGTGGAGTCTCACTGCTTTTGAAATGCAGACCCAGGATGTAGGGTCAACTGACGATCACCCAGAGAAGTTGTGGATGCCCCATCCCTGGGAGTGTTGAAGGCCAGGCTGGATGGGGCTTTGAGCAACTTGGTCTGGTGGGAGGTGTCCCTGCCCATGGCAGGGGGGTTGGAACTTGATGGTCTTTGAGGTCCCTTCCAACTCTAACCATTCTATGATTCTATAACACCAATGTCTGTAGATGTAATTCAACAGTCTAACATTGATTCTGCTTACTGGAGAGATTTCAGTGATGCTAGTGATTCAGCTAGATGCAATTATCATCCTCACAGCTTATCTGAATTTGCACAAAAACTGTTGCCCACTTTTGAAAATAATAGTGGTAATTTCTAGTTTAAAATAATTCTTCACTCTTTCACTTGCAGGAGAACAGAGACAGTTTTTCTATGAAGTCCCGTATGTCAAATTGTGATACTTTCTTACCCATGTAATAATTTGTTAGTTCACTTGAAGTAATTAGGGATAATTAATGAATAAAAGTTACCTGAATTAGAATATACAAAGTATTAATTATACTGAAACTTCAACATAGCTGCTCAGCTTTCTCTCTGATGGATATATTTTAGACATTGTTGTGGTTTGGGCCATGGTGGCTGATGACAAGCAGAGACATGAAGAGACTGCCTTAATGTAAAATTAATAATAAAGTAAAAAAATTAAATAGATATATATACAGACANCAGGCACTTGAAAAGTTCTAGAACAGACTTGTAAATAGGAACTGGATTCCAGAACACACTCATCATAAAATTGTTAGAGTTGGAATGGACCTCAAAGATCCTTGAGTTCCAACCCCACTGCCCTGGGCAGGGACACCTCCCACTAGAGCAGATTGCTCAAAGCCCCATCCAGCCTGACCTTCAACACCTCCAGGGATGGGGCATCCACAACTTCTCTGGACAACCTGTTCCAGTGCCTCACCACCCTTACAGGAAAGATGGGGATCAAAGACAAACTGACAAAGTCTCCCTTAGGCATCAAAGAAATAGAACCATTGAAGAAGCAACCTGATACCATTGATCCCTCAGCTTTTATACTGAGCATGGGAGATGGGATAGAATATCCTATTGGTCACTTTTGGGTCACCTGACCCACTGCTCCCCACAGGTGCAACCCCTCCATGGTGTAAACAACCACATCAGCTGACCCTGGCTGTCACAGAAACAAGGATAAGCAAGAGGCTCTTGGGCTTGATAGAAAGTTGCTTTTGCTCCACCCCAAACCAAGGATGACATGAAAGGTATTTATGTCAAATGGTTATTAGTTCTGGCAATTTTTGTAGTGAAGGGGAGTTTTGTGAGGGTTCAGTGAATTTTTCCATAATATACTTAAGTTTGCGTTTTCTCAGTTGAAACTTTCTAGACCTTTCCCTTTCAGACCATTTGCCTCCTTCTTTCCTACCACACAACAAAGGCATCTTTGTAGTGGAATATTTAAATTTTAGATAGCATATATTCCCAGGATGTAATCCTGCCATGAAAACTTCCTTGATATCTAATGACTTAATTATATAATCACATAATTGCTAAGTAAAGAACTTATGCAATATGGAATAAATAACTTAAATTAATTTTTCTTGGAGAGGAAAGGGTAAATTTTGAATTTCACATCCGTAGCTTATCAGCATCACTAATTAGACTTTGTCTTTTAATAGTCTTCCATTAAAATAGCTGCTGAGAGGCTAGCCAGATATAGTTTTTACTCAGTGAGCCTCTATGTGATGAACACAAACAGTAAAAAAACATTTCCTTCCTCTTCGTGGAGCTGGGGAAGGCGGGGGGTGGGGAGGAATAAAACATATTCCATGATGTCTGTTGCCTTTTTTTTTTTTGCTGCTATTGTTTTTTCCTTTTTCTGGCTGACAGGAAAAAATTAATTAAGACTGAGTTAATAAGACCTAGAAATGAATTTGAGATTGAGTGGGTATAGGCTTCTATTTTCAGTCCCATTTTCCATCCCACAGGAGCGAACTACTAAAACCCTTTCATTATTCAAGATCCCATTCGGACTAGTATGTTTTGCCCTGGGAAGAGCTTTAGATTTGGCCCATGCCAGACTCAAGGTATTTGAAACAGTTGCTTTGCCCAAAATTTTTATTAGTTATGACATAACCAAGGGTGTTATGTGATAGTCAGTAAAGCAGTCTGTTATTTAGGATTACTCAGTAGGTTCATTACTGTCACTGCATCAAGCATATAAGTCTTTATTGTTGAGAATGATTTTTAATCTAATAATCTGATATATGTTTTTATGATGTTTACCATTAAAATGATTAGAAAGAAAAATGATGTGAGACCTACTTAAAGGAATTTTGAATATCTAAGGGTTCTTACGTTTAAACAGCATTCATTTCAGAGAGTGACTTTCTGCATTTTGTCATGAGCAATAGATAGAAGATTGCATCTTTGAATCTTCTTATGAGTGTCAGAGATGAAATAATGTATGATATAACTTTCTGAAACTCTTCTGTATTTTTTTTCTCTTTTCTTTACCTGTACAACTAACCTTTTCAAGCCTGACTGCCTTCGGGTGCCTCCGAATAATGTGATTTCATAGATGCTGACAATCAGATCAAAAACTCTATATCTTCCAAGTGACAAACTAGTTTGATATTGCATCTACATTACTGATTGTCTTTCCCAACTTACCAACACTACTAGTAGGTTGGATAATAGTAGTGACAGCACAGAGCACAATCAGCCTGTGAAGTCTGGGAAAATTAATATTAGGATGTTTAGTCAATGCTGATACCCGTGCTACTGAGGTTATGTGGCTGTCTACAGTACTGCCACATAATCATGCCGTATGTCACACAATCTGGCCTTAACTTGTTGTTTGTTTTCTTTTGGGGGTTAGGTTCATGGTCCTTTTGGTCTCATCCAAGAGCAACAATATGTTAATAAAAAAAAGGGATTTCCCTTGGAACTATATTAACAAGAAATATATTTTACAAAATATATGAATATATTCAAATAGAAGATGGCATTTGCTGTTACAGATGTAGATTTGCTGGTTCTACAGAAGGGAGCTGATTTTTGAAGGCTACTAGGGTAATATTTCCATGCTTACATTATTGACATTTGAGAGCAGCTCTTTGAAAGCCCTGCTTTAACAGAAAGGAAACTTTAAGAAAATATCACCTTACTTTTAAATAGTTGATAAGCTCTGACTGGTGCTGAAGGCAGTTGGTATCTATACACACCATTGTATGGGGTATCTAGTCCTACCAGAGCAAACCCATGGCTGTACACTTCAATTTTCCTTTAGAAAATCCTGTTATTTTAACCTAGCCCTAGGTGTTTCAGAACTACTGAGATTAGCAAAACTGAAAATTAGCTATCAGAGAAAATAATCAGTCACATTATTTTAATTGTATGGATTTAAATACAGGCTTTACAGACTCATTGGGGATCCCTGAGGTTTAAGGATTCAGGCCCTTACTGTCTTTGCTGAAGTCAGGCACTGGATAATGCTAGTCACTGGGAGATAATTTCATCATCTCCCAAATGGGTCCACAAAGCCACAAGGCTAGTGTCAATATGTGCTTTATAATTCTTATGGCTGTAATAACAGTAATAACACACTAGGTTCTGCCAGAGTATCCTGGTTTAAGAACTGTCAGTTCCTCGGAGATGGAATGCCGTTGTATCCATCGGGTACATACAAATCACCTTTAACACGAAGGTAAAACTAAGAACTGAAGTATAGCTGCTACGTAATTACCAAGTTCAGATAAAAGTATAAGAAAGAAATTCATGCTTATAATCTATTTTTGCTTTAGTTTTAGTCTGAAGGGTCTGAGCTGCAGTTAATTAAAATTAGGAAACTATGCTGAAATAAGACAAAATTATCTTTTGTGCTCATGGAAACTGCCACAGCAACACTCAGGAGTGTTGTGTAAGGCTGATTGCAGTGAAAAGCAAGTGTTCTTATCATGGTTTAGGGTTTCCTCCCTATAAACTGTAGTATGTGGTAGCATGACATATGGATGGATCCACAGGTTTCAAAATCAAGTCCCTAGTTTGAAAATAATTTAACTCTTTTGGTACTGTGACTCCTTTCTGAACAATATTAAAACTTGAAGCACTGCTATTTTCAAATCACAAGAGGAAAAAAAGAGTATTTCTGAGCCTGCTCTAGGTTGTTATTAGGTTCCTTTTTAGTTAATGACATAGTAATCAATATGATTCTTTTTAATGAAATTGTGAATCTCCTTATATCATTAAAATTATAGCAAAATTGAAACTGTACAGTTAGCATGCATCCATTTTCAGGGTAACACTAGGAAGTACTTACATGTAAATCATTCAGTCTGGTGTCTTGCATTATTTTACTCATGTTTTAGAAGTTTTTTGCACTTAGGTTGGTTGAAAAGAGATAAGAAAGTCCATAATAGATTCTGGATTAAACTAATTTACTTAGAGCTAGGCATTTGATTTTTGTCTTTGCAGTAAATCAAATGCCTAATTTTACACAAGAAGCATTCCAAAGAAATCAAAAGAACTACTCATGTGGTTCAGACCTCAATTCTTAGCTTAGCCATATTCATTTTAGAATGTAATAGACCAAATCCAGCTTTCTCTATTCATGTTAACTGGCAACAAGTGTTGATAAAAATGTATATAAATAGTCACTTAAAACTTCAGTATTTTAAAATGTTTGTATGGTTATTTAAAGTTATGTGTATTTTCTTTTTCTTTATTATTTATTTCATAGAGTACTTGCAAGGATTTATGGGTGACTTATAGTACGAAATCCACAATATGAAAACATATTTATATTAAATTTTTGTGTTTTCAAAATTATCCAGAAAAATCCTACCTTTTTAAACCCTTATTGCAGATACAGTCTAACAGACAGGTAGACAGATGGACTAATAGAATTGGCGGATAGGTATCATAGTTTATTTTCCTAGTGAATAAGTCGATTACATTGGGAAAGCTGGCTATACAAATACAGGGGATGGGAGAAAACAGATGGTATGCGTTCCAATGCCTGGTGGCTGTTTGGGCATTAAACATTTGTCTGAATCAGTTCTCTGTAAGAAAAGAATCTGTATATTTTAATATCTTCAATTAAATGAAGACCCAATGAATGGGTAAATAATGAAAGGAGAATGAATTTTACAGCTTGTAATGCCATTTAAAAAACAAATGTCCCTTATGCATTCAACCCCGTAAGCTCTCATGGGAAAGTGTCTGTGTATAAATACTTAAAAGTGGAAATACGAAAAGGTGAAATTCGCAAACAACTATACAAAATCTGTTCCAAACGGTTTATTCTTCCATGAAGATGTTTTGCACCCCTCCTTTTTAAGAAGCTTCCTCCCTTTCCTATAGATTCTATAGAAACAGTGTGCAGGTCTGCTTACAGAAGGATGGTGGAGTGTAAGCTCTTAAGTTTTATGTTACTGCTATCCTAATAGCAGAATCAATGACATTATACAAACCTGGCTCACACCCATCACCTGCAATTACAATGAGTTGCTGTTCATTGCAAACGTGGTTGTTGTTTTTAAGTCACTGAGGATTAAGAAAGAGAGAAAAATGTACTACAGTCCAAAGTCATGAAGGGGAAAGTGTGTGAGAATCACATACACTGTATATTTATTTACTTATGATGAGCCCCAGCCACGAGCCATCAGCTTACAGTTTCTCTTACAATCACCCTCATTGGCTATTCATGACCAGGTTATGAATAGCAGGATTATATCACTTTGTTTTTGCTTCCTTAATAGGAGCTATTAAAGAGTCACTTTTCAGATTGGTATTATTAACTGTTTGCTAGGCTATATTTTACGAATAGTGCTTTCCTTATTCAGAAGAGGAGAACAGCACAGAGAACTAACTGGAAATGGTTTCAGAAGTAATATGAACATCAAATTATTTGCAAGACAGGAAATAATTGGTATACATTGGCAAATGCAGTTCGAATAAAAGAGCTGAATACCAGCCTATTGCAGGAAGCAGAGAAGTTTAGACAGTTATTCTGAACGGATCTGCACCCCTAGTATCCAAAATGCCTGTATTGCTTTTCAGGTCAGTAGATTTTAAGGCCCAAAAGGGCATTTACATCTTAATCTAATGACTAACAGACATCAAATTTCACCAAGTGATGCAGAGTGAAAGACACAATTTTGTAATGTTTTAAAGAGACAACCAATCATACACAAACTTCATTTTAAAAGTTGAAACTACTTTATTTCAAGGCAAACAAGATTTACTGTATCCCTAGGTAAGTTGTCCCAAAGGTTCAATACAGATTTCTTTAACCATGACCCTAGTCTGAATTGTGTAGCACAGTGTCATCACTTTTTGGGAGTATTGTAGTTTACTAAGGACTAAGAACAAGTAGAAAAACTGAAACAATACACATTCTTCACTATTGTAAACAGACCACTTCTTGCCAATAGACAACTGTCCTGATTTCAGCTGGGAAGGAGTTAAATTTCTTTCTAGTGTTTGATGTGAAAGGAATGTCAATAATACCTGTTGTTTTTAGTTGTTGCTAAGGGATGTTTACACTACTCAAGGACTTTTTTCAGCTTCTCATAGAAGCCTAAACAGAATGATGGAATGGCCAATGAAATATTCCATACTATAGACAACACACTGAGTATGAATTAGGGGTTAGATAGGGTGGCAAGAGTTTGTGATCACTGCTCAGGACCACGACAATTAACAGTGTGGTGACAGTGACTTGTGTCATTATTATTATTAATATTAATCCTGTTATATTTCCTTTTCTGTTACTCTTTCTATTAAATCATCTTTACCTCAATCCACGACTTCGGGCTTTTCTTTTTCCCTCCCCCCCC
>VZRU01000457.1:511317-560071 GCA_013398155.1 Pedionomus torquatus
CCAAAAGTGGACATCGCACTTACAAAAGATGCATCAGTAGTGTTGATGAATTTGTGTCAAGAGGATTATGCTAGATATCAGACAGTTTTTCAAAGGTCTTTAAACCCAAAATAGTGTTTCCAATTTTTATTCCATGTATTATATTCTATGTAGAATGCAAGGGGTTCAAATGTCAATTCAAAAAGAGAAACTTTAATCGGTTGGGTTTTTTTCTTCATAGTGCAATTTTATGAGTTTTCATTATTTTTTATCTTTCTTTTCTTCTGTTTCAGAACAGTAAATACATTATTAAAATTTCTGCATTTCCTTTCAAATTGAAGATCGGGTGTTAGCCACCGTATATTCATAATGTTCCTTTACTCTTGAAATGTAAAATTTATCACTACTGGAAAAAAAAAAAAAAAGGAATTAGAGCTACAGGAAATACAAGAGATCAGTTTAGTGGGGAGTCGCAGACTTCTGTAGTCATTGACTAAAAGGGTTAATACTTGACTGAATACTTTGTTTGAATTAAATAAGAAAACACCATTAGAGTTACAATAAACATTACATCAATTAGCCATTCTGACCAAGTGCCCCAAAATATTCATAGATTAAAAAGCATGGCTGTGTATCTGCCCCAAAAGTCTGAAGGGCAGAAGGAAGCATGCTAGGATCTGACTAGGTGTTTTCATGGCAGTTAACAGTGATTATGACAAGAAAACCTCAACTATTCAGCCGCTCGGATTATTTTTAGTTTTACTTAATGTCATGTTTGTTTAAGCACTGAAAATAACAGAGGTTCACCTACAACTAAGAGATCAAATCACTTTTGTCTTTTTTATTAACATAAATTTGAAATATCAACAGCTAAATCACATTCTACAGACATCAGTAAATCTTAGGATAATTCAGGATGGAACTATCAGATCCATGCCCCTGCTCAGAGTAGGAGTTGTAGAGCAGGAGACTCTACAGAAAGACTTGGAGAGATTGAATTGATAGGCCAATGTTAATGGTATGAGCTTCAACAAGACCAAGTGCCAAGTCCTGCGCTTGGGCCACAACAACCCCATGCATTGCTAAAGGCCTGGGGAAGTGTGGCTGGAGAGCTGCCTGGCAGAAAAGGACCTGGGGGTTCTAATCGAGAAATAGCTGAATATGAGCTGGCAGTGTGCCCAGGTGGCCAAGAAAGCCAGTGGGATCCTGGTTCGTATTAGGAATAGTGTGACCAGCAGAAGTAGGGAGGTGATTGTCCCCCTGTACTGGTGAGGCCACACCTTGAGTATTGTGTCCAGTTTTGGGCACCTCAATACAAGAGAGGTATCGAGTTGTTGGAGCAAGTGCAGAAGAGGGCAATGAAGCTGGTGAAGGGCTTGGAGTATAAATCTTAAGAAGAGCGATTGAAGGAGCTGGGACTGTTTAGTTTGAAGAAGAGGAGGCTGAGGGGAGACCTCATTACTTTACAGCCACTTGAAAAGACATTGTAGAGAGGTTGGTGCTGGTCTCTTCTTAGGGGTTAGTGACAGAACAAAAGGGAATAACTTCAAGCTGCAACAGGGTAGATTTAGACTGGACATTAGGAAAAAGTTCTTCATAAAAGGAGCGTTCAGACACTGGAATAGGCTGCCCAGGGAGGTGGTTGCGTTGCTGTACCTGAAGGTGTTTAAGAGTCATTTAGATGTGGTGTTGGGGGATATGATGTAGGGGAGAACTTTGCCGAGTGGGGTTGATGGTTGGACTCAGTGATCCCAAGGGTCTTTTCCAACCTGAATGATTCTATGATTCTATGATCCTGTATCAAATGAGTACTTGCATCTAATCTGATCCTGAGGACTTCCAAGGACAATGACTGCTTAACCTTTCTGCACTACATCTTCCAATACTTGGTTGTCCTCACAGTGGAAAAGAATGTCCTTACATCTAGTTTGAACCACTCTTGTTTAAATTTAGGCCTTTTTTAAATCCTCTTCACCACCATGGTGAAGAGTCTGACCCCTTCTTCTCCATGTCCTCCATGCAAATATTAACTACACCCAAAATAGCCTCTTCTCCAGAAATGCCCTAGACCCTCAGCATCTTTTCACAGGGCAATTGCTTCAGTCCCCCCCCCGATCAACTTGTCAACCTCTGCTGAGCTTGCATTAGTTTATTGATATCTTTCTCATAATGAGAAACTTAAAACTGTTTACAATATCCATGATGTTGTTCTTATCCTCAGAATTGGCAGGTAGAGATGAGCGTAAAGACAGATTGCAAAAATGTGTGACAATGTAATTTTGTATTTTAGAGTGGGAAGAATCTCTGTATTTACAAACAACAGGCATTAAACCCTTGTCAGCCAATATCTTCATGAGAGTATGAAGCGTGCACAAATATGTTTGAAAGAGTCTTATGTATAATCAGATAAACTGCTAAGACACTCCAAAAGAAAGACTGACATTAAGCCTCAAGAATAAGGATGGGAATTCCTTCTCCATAAGATGCCATTATGGAAAAAACCATCAGTTCTTATTTTTCCAACCCAGACCTAAGGGTTGCGGCCAGAAACTTGCGGCCTAAGCAAGATTGCAAGCAAGATGCCTTATGATCAATAGAAAAATTATATGTAACATGAATTTCAAAATCTGCTGATTTATCTTTAAAACAATGGTAAGAAGGGTGCAGATTTCTTTCTTAAACTCTGTTTTTTATTTCTTTGATCTTTTCAGAAGACAGCGCAGTGGATGTGAAAGTTCCTCACTAGCTAACAGAAATGTATGCACAGATGCCCATATAAACCTATGCTATATCCCCATTTTGGGGAACATCACAATTCTTGCTTATATTTGCAATATTACAGGTATGTTGACAAGTCATGCCATATTTATACGTTAGAAGGAACCCATCAGGGGAAAACATCAGCTAAGATGGAGTAGTATACTATTGTCTAATGTCTCTTTCCATAAAAACACATTTTCAGATCTGCACACCCAAAAGCATTGTGAAAGTTCAGCATTCAGTTACCTATATATAACTTGTTGACACATCCAAGCCGATGTATTTTTCCTATGTAGCTTTGCTTCAGACTTGTATAAAGATTTGTATTGCTCACACAAGTTGCAGAAAAGGCAGAGTAGCACAGTGATTGTTTGAAGAAAACGGAAACTGCCAGGGGCTATCCATTCCAGGATTTGCTTTTGCAGTTTTCTATTAGCATCTGTAGTTTGCATTTGTGAACTTGCTTAAGTTGAACATCCTTAAACAGACAACTGGCTATTAATTTCTCTACATTTTCCCATCAGAAGCGCAATAGAAAACCTACCTAAAAAAGGTCTCAACCAACCAGATGGAACTAGCAATTCCAAAATGTACTTGCACAGCTAGAAGTGTAGAGAAGGATATAAACTTCAGGTAACTTCAGGCCCTTTTCTTTTTTTTTTTTGGTTTTTGAGAAAGAATCCAACCTCAAATTTTAATGTCTACCTGTGTGTTCTAGCTTGTTTGGATTCTTACTATTTGTGAATCATCTCCTGCATTGGAGGGGAAAAAAAAAAGTCACCATACTCACAGAAACCTGAAACTAGTATCCTCTCAATTATAAAAATACAGCTATCACTATCTACCAAGAAAGGACACAATATTTTTTTGTTTACAGATTTGATCGGAAGCATAAAACCTGGGGGGTTTTGACTATACTTAAGAAGAAACAATGGAGATCAAGTTTCCTTGTTCTTATTAATTATACCTGTGCTGCATGCCAGTCACTGTCAAATTTTCTTCTTTGAAAAGGGTTTTCAGCCCTCTGGCATGCATGAAAATTTTACCTGTCTTTACAACCAATCTCTGCCTGCTCCTTGAAAACTGATACCTGTGTTTTATTAGCCTTAGTGCAACACAGTCTTTTGTGGTGAAGTTATGCCTCCCCTCCTCCTTCTAATGAATAGATTCATTGTTGAAAATTTGGTGGTTAAACTTTTATTAATCTTGGCTGTCTGCAGAGATGCAGAAACATGTTGGCTAGTCAGAAGGGAGGCTCCTTTTCATGTGGCATTACAATATAGATAGTTTTTATGAGTTTCTGTTCAGCTGCCAGAGACAAAAGAGAACATACCCATCCCAGTCATTTTCCTGTGACTTGGGGCTCTATGGGTGTACACCGGGGAGGTTGATTGCTGAGCAAGTTTAACATGATCTCAAGAGAAGAAAAGAGGGAAGCTAATTAAAAGAACTAGTGTATAAGTATAGGAAAGGGGTTTTCTACTAAATAAAAGGGCTAATTGTCTGTTAGAAAAATGGATGTGAGAATTAAGGACACCTGAACCAATAAGGTTCAATATTTGCATTTCTGGAAGGGAGAGAACAAGTAACAAATTTGTGAAGAATGTGAACTTTTAATAAAAGCTATGAGAATTTGAAACAAGGAAACAAAACAAGCAAAAAAACCCCACCCAAACCTCCCAAAAAACCCAACCCAAAATACCTTTTGATTATCTTTGTCTAGTATTAACTTTCACCTGTAAAACAAAAAATGGATAACTTTTGAATGAGTAAAGATATTTTGTTTCAGTTTTACAATTTTTTTTTTCTCTTTTCCCTCACTGTTCTCATCCCTAAAATAACTCTATCATTTCATGATATTAACATGCAGTATATGAATATGATGCACTCAGCATGTGGGATCCTTAAACACATTCTTTCTTCCATGAAGTACAACCATACCTGTGTGGAACCTGACCATGTCTTAGCACCGCAGAGCAGCTTGACACAGTAGTCGAATGCAAGAAAGGCTGGATTGAGCTGAACAGCTCCTGAATGGTTCTGAGAGCATTTACCTGCAGGACATGTGAGATGTACACAGTTTCATTCAGTTTTAAGAAGTTTCTTCTAGGAAATGTCATCAAAACCCTGTCTGTCTTCAGGGCTGTTGTGGCACTGTTCTGCTCCACACCTCCTTCTCCCTCCACAGACTTCTATCATGCTTCTGGTTAGGTTTATGATACTCGTGAAAGGAAAGAGATAGCATTTTCTCCAATTAATTGGCAGGAATAAACAGGACAGATCAGGACAACAAATTTCAAAGGTGATAGCTGCTTTTTCTTTAATGAGTATTGTAGTAGGCACAGTTTTTGGATTTTTTGACTACCCGTTTTCTTTGAAGTCAATTTTTTTATAATGCTGAAAAGCTATTGATTTGGCATTTCATTCTGAGCTTGTTTGCACTGCAATAAAAGGGGAGAAGCTGCAGAAAAATCAGAACCCAGGTTGTGTGAATGGTCCTCTAGAGCTTATTTTTTTATATCACTACACAGTTAAAATATATTGATAGTCCATCCTGAAATATAACACAAACTCAGCTAAAAGAGTAGAAGTCTTGAGAAAGGAGGGCTTAAAATTACTGGTCAAAGTCTGTCCTACCTGAGAGTAGCCATGTCAGTGTGAATTTACCATTCTGCCTTTCTCTCTGCAATCTGAGATGCATTCTGACCCTCCTGGTGTTACTGGGTTTGGGAACTGTTGGCAGAAAGGATTTGTGGGTAGGCAATAAAGAAGAAAACAGCAATGATGTGTGTATACAGTGGAGGGTAAATGTGTTACACAGCTGTTGTTTTGCTCTGTAAGGTATGAGTAATCCTTAGAGGGTGAGACCTAGGAAATACAACAGCCATGGTCTGAATGGCCTGGTGCCACCAGAGCAATTTCCTTCAAATGCTGATTCTGTTCAGTGTTAACCAATAGCATATGAATCATGAGGCCAAATTCATTTCAGATGTACGATTCTCTTCATTCTATACATTTGATCACTGGCTGGGATTAGGTGAAACCTTCAGAATGGTGGTATAAACTTCTCATAAAAAAATCTGCATGTGGCCAAGACTGGGGAGGATGGATGTAAATCTTCAGGAGTAAAGAGAAGCATTGGAAATGTTGTGGTTGTGATTCTGAGTTGATACTACAAAAACAGATTCCATCATAAAGACAACTAGTTTACATATTAGCTAGTAGAACTGTGACAAAATGATACATACACCCTACTAAGAATAGTCATGTGAAAACAAAATCACTACTGTTTTAATTGTTGTCCTTACTGCATCTCATTTATCCTGAAATGATACTTTTGTATGTAATAGTCATGACTGAAGCTTGTCCAGTTTTTATATTGTAGCAGTGAAACTAGGTGATTACTTTGCTTTACAAGGCCTTAATTTCATTCTAGGGGTAATAGACTAAGGAACATATTGAGTACACTGGGTAATTAACTGCAATTGAAGTAATTAAACAAATAGAATAAATGGCACTTCTTGCAGGGACAATTTGAAAAGAATAGTAGCATGAATGATCATAAAGAACTGTTTCAGAAGCATGGGCAGAGAGACATAGGATTAAGGTTTTCATAAGGGAGTAAAGCAGAGTAAACCCATGGAATCATGTTAGCTTTTTCTGAGTTCTAAAGAACATCTTTCCTATATGTATGTTCCAGTTCTGTATGCAAACAATTTTACTAACATAAGGAAAACTCAATCAACTCTGTAAGTAGGTAACTAAAATTTACTCACACGTACCCCATCTGTCAAAGTGGAATTTTGTATACACATCCTCCACAGTAAGTAGGTAGATTTCCAAGGCTGTCAAATGGCTTTTAAAAAGTCTTCAGATCTTGAGGCTAGAAGCTTGAATTTTATATGTGATTCCTGAGCACCATACACTGTTCTGCTGGTCATCCTGAAGAAAAAGAAAGCCAAACAGCATCCAAGGACATGGTAAAAACAAATAAGGAAGGGTTGTGTGAGAGCATCTAATTTGAGGAGCAGGCATCATCTATACACATCTGTGAATGTATAACAGGAATTGGAAATGTAGGAACTGAAGCTGAGTCACTATCAGACTGTCAGGATACATAAAATAAATTGCATAGGCTTTATTCCTCTTGACAGGAAAATTGTTACTCTGCTGCATTTTGCTCTTGTTGTTTAGGCCTGCTCAGGGCAAACAGTAGGACCAAATAGCCAGGTCTCTGTGAAATAGTATTCATGAGGTTTTAAGTGTTCATTTCAGAAGCTACAAAAGGACTGGTCAAGGGCTTTTCTGGAAGTATTTCTATTTGAGCTAGACTCACTTTATATTAAGGAACTCAAGTTTCCAGACTTGGGACCTCTTAGAGCATCCCACAGCTCCTTGCATCTCCCCAAGCACACTTTTCTTTCCAAATGAGCAGATAATCTATGTTTCTACCCACATTCTACCCAATGAACTTGCATTGCTGACATATCACAGAAAAGATCTGTCTTGCAGAATGCACGTAGTGTCTGTCTTTTGGTCTAGATCTTACAAGTTAGACTGTTATCACCATTTCTCATGGATTGTCTGAAGTTAGGCACTTTGGGGGAAAATCAGGAGAGACAAGATAAAGATGTAGGAATTGCTAAGACTGAAATGCCAAGAGAAACTTCATTTAGTACCCATATCACCAGTTCACTGGAGTGAGCATCATGAATTGCATCACTATAAGGTGGAAATTTAATTCTGTTTCTGGCTGAGGTTAGAGTTGGTGTATATCTAAAGCTATCAAGCTGACTACAAGTTCCACATGTTTCAGATTGCAAATTATGATGGTTATCACTAGACTAGCATTGGACTTAAAGGTCCTGCTTCCTATAAAATCCAGACTTTGTAAACAATTACAGCAATATATAATTATATAGAATAATTAAAATGAAGATTGCAATCTCTTCTTTCCTCCCCATACTTTTCTTCTGTACTTTGGTTTTTTAACAACCCTTCTAACAAAGAGCAATACTTTGAGAGAGATTGTTGGTGGATAAGAATGACAGTAATTGTATTTGCTAAGGTTGACTAATATAATGGCCAGTTTTTTAAATTAACTTTGATGAGTATTTCTGTCTACAGCTGTTAATCCCTTTTAAAGACATTAATGCAACCCCTGCTGAAAATCTCTAGACAGGGATAGACTTGATTCCTAAATAAATTAAAGCTAAAGCTAAATAGAATTAACACATTGAATATCAACATTTGGAGGAGTTCAAGATCCTTAGGATGGCGAGGAAGGCACACAGTAAGCTCTCTACCCTGGTCTTCAGGAAAGCAGGCTTTGACCCCTTCAGGGATCTGCTTGCTAGAGTACTGTGGGATAAGTCCTGGAGGGAAGAGGGACCTAAGAAAGCTGGTTAATTCAAGGAACACCTCCTCCAAACTCAGTACTGATGCATCCCAACAAAAAAGTTAGTCAAAAACCCCAGAAGGCCTGCATGGATGAAAAAGGAACCCTTGGACAAACTGAAACTTAGAAAGGAGTTTCCACTTGATTCTTCTTTTACATTGGTACCTGCTTTCTGGAGTGAACTTCTAGTAAGGATGAAAATACCAGGCAATATTTTAAAAAAGAAGGTGTGAGGACGCAACACCAGATTTACTAAGGTACTTGGATTATCATGTATACAGATATGTTGTTAGCAGTATTTAGTATTTTTAAACTATTTCAATAACTTGTTAAATCCCTGGTGTTAAGGGCTCTACTTAGGAATGTGTCTTTGGAGGATCTTGCTATTTAAAACTTTTAATGTTCAAATCATTTTGTGAAGCTGGGTGATTCTTCATAGAATTACAGTCAACAAAATAATAGGACACTTTTAATCCCTTGTTGGTTTTTGAAATATTAATAGAAAATATGACACAGGTATGTACTTTACTAAGTTTTTCAAAAGGGCTTGGTTTATTTTTTTTACAAGGAAAACAGTTGTAGTATTTATGGATACATAAATATGAGATGCAAGTTAATAACATTTTAGGGTGCTACCTGATCTTTACAAAGAAAACCTCCTCCCTAAGTGCAGTAGAGTGGAACTGGTTGGGTCCATTACAGTAATTTGTGCTTTTCTCTAGGAGATACAAAACTTCATGGGCTTTCAATAGGTTCTATCAAGGAAAAATCTTCTCTGGACATAAATTGCACAGTTGGCAGCTGAAATAAGTTGAACATGGCTCCTGCTGCCTCAGTCAAAACAAAATTCCTCTGGTAGATTTTTAAGTGTTCCAGATGAACTGTGTTCAAAGTTTAATTCTCACTGAAGTTGAGGGAATTGCCTTCTACTTATTAGGTCAGCCATGAAACAGATTTGCTCTTTTAGAACCACAGGTATACATTGCTATTTTTGCAGAGCAGATATGATTATAGTAAGAACTGCCACGAATTTTAATATATAATTTTTCTTTGCCTATAAATCTTTTACAAAATAAAAATTAAACAAAATATGTAACTCTTGACACTGGAAATTTTATGCCCTCCTCTGGACCCACTCCAGCACCTCTATGTCTTTCTTCTTGTGATGGGCACAAAACTGAATACAGTATTCAAGGTGAGGCCATTTAGCATTCCTGCCTATGAAGTTAGAGCTAGGTTTTAGCATATAGCTAGTATTGTCATTTCTTTTGGTTTTACCCATCACACAGTGGCTAAATCTATATTCTTTTTACCAGTGATATACTACCACTTTGCATTCTGTGCCCTGTAGATGACTTATACTTTGACTAGAGATTTTATTTTGAATATTGGCCTGTCCTGCCTTAGTGTGAGACTAAGGTAGTGGTTTAGATATGTTGACTTGCCCATCAGCTTTTCCATGAAATAGCATAGCTTGTATTTATGTATAAATATGTCTGATGATGATATTTATACTTTCCTGGCCTAGTTTTAGCTTGCAGAAAAATCCCCGGGAAATCAAGAGCTGGCTATACTTTTTAATACCCTGTTATTTAAAATTAATTGCATTTTAATAAAAATGTCTAGGAAAGAGAATTTAACAGCGATACTGTCATAAACTATTAGCATACCTTAAATAATGACAAGATAATACCAAGATAGGCTACGTGATGCACATCTTGTTAGTTCCAGTTATGCATGTAAGTGATGGTTTACACAGAATTATTTTCTTCTTTTGATTAAATATATTATTGGTTGGGCAAAATCTGTGGTTCAGTAGGGGAAACTGGCAGGAGGATTATTTTTTTTTTACCCCAAGGTTCTCAACCTACTCTTTCTCCTACTACCATCGGAAAAAAAAAAAAAAAAAAAAAAAAAAAGAACATTCTACTGCTCAGAAGTCAGAAAGCACAATATTAATCTCAGCTGAAGATCTTCTAAGGTTTAACTTTAACTCCAGCATCTGAGGAACATATAATGGATGGCTGCTGACCTACTTTTTGTTCTTTAAATCTTTATGAATTGTGCCCTAAATCTCAAAGTCATCTACAACATGCTTTCTAAGAGAGTTTAAAAATACAGAATTGGAACAAGGGCAAGACTGTGGTGTCACATCGTTCAAAGGAAAATATTGTATTGTACAAATTTCTGAGATAATAGCAATACCTTTTCTTGGCTTTGAAATAAAGAGCCGAGTGAACGTTTACTGTCCAAATGTCAAATGAAGAGTTTCTTTATTTCATAGTCTAACGAAAAGTCATATCAAAATGGAAAATGTTTCACAGCTGATACAGAGATCTTTTAACCCCAGACACAGTTACTGCCTATGAAGAGTAATACAGTGTCCCTGGTGTATCCTGCACAGGGAAACTAGGGTAAAACAACAGAATATGTGGAAAGTCCGAGGCTTTTTCCTGATGGAACCAAACAAACCAGTGAGATTATCAGATTGAGTCAGGGTTTCCCAATGCTTATCATCACTTCTGGCATCACATCAATTAGCTAAACTCAACTGTGACAACCAAGTGTCATTGTATCTAAGTAAGAAAATGAAAGATTGCCTTTCTTTTACAACCATGTTCAGCTGTTCAACGCTGTCCGTCAAAGTGTATAAACCCACCCTGCACTTCAGAACACAAATGCAATGGGACTCAAGCGACTACTTGCAAGTGAGCACATGGTTCCTTTTGCAGCATACAGACACATTTCAAATACTTCGCTGAAACACCTGTTATACAGTCGTGTCACTTCAGCCAGATAGCTGCTGTAAAACTTGAAAGAAATGAGAAAAACTACAGCTAAATTAGATTTTTAAGAAAGCGATTAAATAAATTATAAAATAACAGTAGTGTTGTTTTTACCCATTTTAAGGAAATCAGTTAATTTAGTACTTGAATGTAAATAAGCCTTCTCCACATGCCAAGAAATGTCAAATATGTGTGGCATAATTATTCAGCACTATTCAAGTATTATTCTGTTCATTCTAAACAGTCTTATGTTTTTCTTGATATAATGTGGTAGACATTAAAAAAGTCTTCCTAGCATTGATATAATTCAATGTTAGCATATACTTGATTATTATAACAAGTTATGTATGTTTTGTGTGTATTTTATAGAGAAACAAAACCCAATATTAGTAAAACATCAGTAAAGAATGTAAGACTGAGAGTTCAAAATGATGAATTGTCCCCTGTCTATTTAGATCTGGTAGAAATTGAAATTTAAGAGTTCTTTTCTTATTTGTACTGTTCCTCAGTTGTCCCAACATTATAGACCTACTTTAATTTTGAGACAGCTACAAGGAACCAAAAGCATGAAAAGAAGTAAGTTTTCGAAAGATTGTTGAATCTGCGCTACTGAGATCATTAGCAATGCAACCAGTATGTGTTGTAGTGATAATGATGGTAATGTAGGTAATTGGCACCTTCATCAACATATTGTATATCAAGTAGAATCCACAGGACCAGATTGTTCATTTTTCCTACCATATAGCTTTATTAAGCAAAAATGGTGTGAGATGGGCTGCTGCCTAACTCTCTACATTAATTGTGCATTTCTCCCTAAAAACATGACTGAGCTCTTTGGAGACAAGACATATTTGTACCTCCTGACAGAGTGTCAATATCAGAAGGAAAAGATATGAGCTTTTCATGTGATTTTTTCTTATCTGAATACCATCAAGGAAGTTTGCCATTAGACGACTCGTTAATGACTCTCCCTATGTTGCATTTAGACAGCTCCATATATATAGGAAAAAAAAATAATCAAAATATCTGGTCTTCTGTTGTCCTGCCAGATGGGGTCTGAAAATTAAGTGTATCACTGTGCTCATGCTCCTTATACTTCCATCAGCTCATGTAGATCATCAATAGAGGGCAAGATATCGATCCTGTTACAATCCTAGGAATAAAAGGTACTAGATAAATATAAAACTTGATGATGATAACATCTTTGTTCATATCAAAACAGTGATGGACAGGTTGCTAATAAATTGAGATTTCTAATTTGATGGATATGCCATTCTGTAAGTTGGTGGTTCAACATTAACTTTAATAGAAAGAGACATCTTACTGCTGTGCCTCACTTTTAAAAGGATTACCATAGCTGCCTATACTCAGCACTTAAATTGGACTGAAAGAAGTGCCATATCCATCCATCATAACCAAATGATAGATTTTCATCAGTTCTTAACAAAATTGAATTGCTTGGACAGTCTGCTGAGCTAAATTTAATGCTCTTTGGGAAAAAGAGCATTCTTGGCCTTGGCAGCTGAATATCAACCATGGAAGAAGTGTTCATAGAGCAGTAATTTACTACATAGTGAAACTCCTAAATCTAATGGCATTGTTCTTTTCCTACAGTTTTGTAGTTGCTTTTCTTTTCAGTTCCATATTTGCTAAGAATATATTATTTTCCCATGGGTTTTGACTTTTTGTAAAATCTACCTTAAAAGAAGGTAGGAAAAGGAAATTCTGTCTGTCTTTCTCTGAAGTGTATTTAATATATTGAAACATGCTACCACCCACATAAAACCAAGCTTGAACCAGTTCCAAGACCTGAAATCAAGTGTTGCATTTTTATTTAATTGTTAAAATAGACTGTTACTCCACCTGCTTCTGGATTTCAGATAATTGCTGGACCTAGTAGGAAATAAATATCCTAATTACATTTAAAGAGGTTATTCCAAAATGCTCCCATCCTAACATGGCAGGGACGAAATGTGTGTCATAACTTGTAAGGAATGTGATTTATTCTTTAGGACCTCTTGAACAATTCTCCAAGCTAAAATAATTCCATTATTCCACTTTATTACATCAGGATTTACCTCAATGCTCAGATGGCAGATAATACAGAAGAGGGTATCCAGCATACAGTGGCATAAAGGAAGAACACTTCCCATGCATATCATTAATTAGCTAAAAATGTGAAGGAGGTCAAACACAGGACAAGATCTTATGCTAAACATTCAAATACTAGATCCTCTATCTAAGGGAACAGAACAAGGAGGACAATTTTCAAGAAAGCAGGGCACAAAGGTAAATTTCAGTGGGTTTTTTAGATACCCACTTCATTCAGCAGCAGGCTCACATTTTCCTAGCCTTCTTTTTGCTATTGGTGTACTTGAAGAAACCCTTCTTATGTCCTTGACATCCCTTGCCAGATTTAATTTCAAGTGGGCCTTAGCCCTCCTCATTGAACCTCTGCATCTACTGAGCACTACGAATGTGCAACTGAATGTTGGCAAATCTTAGAATGGTTAGAGTTGGAAGGGACCTCAAAGACATGGGCAGGGACACCTCCCACCAGACCAGGTTGCTCAAAGCCCCATCGAGCCTGGCCTTGAACACTCCCAGGGATGGGGCAGCCACAGCTTCTCTGGGCAACCTGTTCCAGTGCCTCACCACCCTCACAGGAAAGAATTTCTTCCTAATATCCAATTTAAATCTCCCTTCTTCTAGCTTAAAACCATTACCCCTTGTCCTATCACTATGCTTCCTGACAAAGAATCTCTCTCCTGCTCTCCTGTAAGCTCCCTTTGGATGCTGGAAGGATGTTATTATAATAACAAATACAAATGTTATTGTAAGGGTTAAGACATAATTTGAACAAAGAACTTAAGCAATAGGAAGCAGTGAGACTTATACCAGGCTTTTCCTGAAGAAAGAAATGCCTGTGAAGGTCATTTTTTAGGGATCTTATTTATCATGGCAACACATTCGGTGCAGTGATGCAACACTAGGTGTACTCAGTAGCACAACAGTGATAAAATTAGAAATGTGACAAAGCTTGTAAATTGATATCTGTAGTAGATGTTTCCTGAATGGTTTTAATTTTACATGTGACTGTGTAGGAATTGGATAAAAATCACTAATTATTACAACAGTACACATCTCAGTAAACATGTTTCAGAGCATTTGTTTCTCAATTTTCTCTCAATTTGTTTCTCAATTTTTGCAAAATCGATTTACAACTTCAAATTATAAATATAAGTTGTAATGTATAGATTTCAATACTTCTATTTTAATCAAGTAGCTGCAAAGAGTCAGCAGTTTACTCTTTGTTTATGTTTATGCAAGCTTTTATAACCCACTGATTATGAGATACATCACCTTAGGAGCAAACCAAACTTCTAAGTAGCACATTTGTAAGTATCCCCAAAAGCAAGCCAGCATGCATACAAACTATAACTCAGGAGTGATGAGGGACTTGAAAATAACACACTGCTGTAAACAGCTGACTCTTTATGAACACAGCACCACAGTAACCAGTTATATATAGGCTGTATTACAGTAGCTAAGAGCATCTTTCACAATGAGAAGCTGAGTATGCAGTCTTGAGGAGTTCATTGGTGACCTATAACAACAAAACAGAATTCCCTCAAAAATGCTCTGTGCAAGAAAAGGAAACATCGGGAAGCATTTCAGCATTATATTTCACAGAGGTACTTAAAATCTGGCATTTCTGTCCCAGGCGATTTTTCTGATACTTTCCTTCAAAATTATGATGAAAAAAGTAATATTTTTTAATGCTTGCCAGTGGGCCTGTGTAATAATATGCTGCAAATATCTGAGCAAAAATCCTTTCTGAAATACTTAGATGGTAGATTTCTTATTTTAAAGATTACATATTGTTTTGTGGTGTTTGTAAGATCGTCTCAGTTCTTTGCTTTCTTTAACTCAGAGTTTCCCTTTGGACCTACTGATGTGACACATGTTGAGAATGACAAGACGGCAGGATCAATTTTTTTCTTTTGATTTCCATAAATAAATACTTTCCATTATAATTTAAATCTTTGTGTGCAAATTTGCAATTTTTTCTTTTTTTTTTTTTCCGGTAAAAATAAAAAACAAAATAGCTGATGAGTTACAGTACAGTTACAGTTATTAAGAAAATAGGTGAGAAAACTATTAGTTCTTCGATATTGGCTGCAATAAGTGAAATTTTAATGTGTTAGAAGAGAAGCACATAATACACATCTGCTGACTTTATTCCTAAAGACATAGCTTCAAAGACTGTGGTATAAAAATGAACAGTTTGCTGTAACCAGCTTTTAGTGCTATTAGAAATAGTTTTTTACAACCAATTTTTTTCCAATCTTGCAATTCCTATTGCTTATCTAGGTAATTATATTATGGTTTTGAAAAAACATGATTCCAAGCACAGCTCAGAATTTCATTTTTCCCCCCTTAATATCATTACTCATCAAGCTTTTATATGGTTTCATAGTTTTCGGTAGACCAATTAGTACCATCAAGAAATGTCTGTCTCATCATCATCTCCATGGCACGATGGAAGGTCTAACAAGATGCTGTGAGTTATTAAATTATCTTTTTCCACCACAGTCTAGAAATGCTACATTACATTTTATAGATATTCTGACTCTTGCTGAAGAAGTTCCTGCTTTGTTATTTGGTGTCACATCAGACAGTCCCTTATAAAATACTTGAGGATATTTAACTTATTTTACATAGGTTATCTAACAGAGAAGACAAAAAGTAGTGATCCAAAAGACCACTGGATATATGCCCTGAACTTGCCTGTGAGGCTGTAGGAATGAAGCATAATTCAGAAAAAAGAACTATTTTATTTAAACAAATCATCTATTCTTCATTTAAAGGGGAGAAACATAATATTCCTTCTCCTATTTCTCTACCAAGTGCATAAACAAAGATATTTTCAGTCCTGCAAAAAGGATCAAATTGAGTGATGTTGTAGATAAAAACAGTGTGAGAGACAGCATACACAGAAATGTTAAACACCTCTTACACGTCTGATATGCTTAAAACTTCAATGCTATAAAGGGAACATTAGTTACAAAGCAATTAGAGATATAAAGGTATGAAATATACTGTCATAATTTAAGTAGAGATAATAACTTACAGTTTGCCGCTTCTTGTTTCTCCTGCTGGTTCAAGCTTGCTCAACTTCATGTAAAAAGAAATGTACATCTGAAACAGGAACACACTTTTTTGTATATATATGTATATATATACACATAACGATTTTTAGCTTTTTTTTTAAAGTCAGTATTTTTAAGTGTAATAAAATAAAAAAGCAAAACATCCATCTGTGACATCAGATGATAACTGACATTCAAACTGTGGTGACATCAGCAGACATTTTTGCATTAATTCCATTGGGTATTATATAACTAAGCTAATCATTGTTGGTTTTTAAAATATAAATCGATAATGGGTGGATTTCTCTCCACCCATTACTTACCGGAGTTTCTTTAATGATCTGATATCTTAAATATCTGAGGAAGTGCCAGGATTTGGAAAAGGCATGTAATATAGCAGAGGAATTTCAAAATAAGTGAGGAAATTTGCCTTTAAGTGTTGTTTTGAGGATGATAATATTACATTAAAACACCTTAGCTCAGGCAGGATATCTTTTGTGTGAATCATCGTGTTTCAAGCAGTGAGAACAGCAGTGAGTAGCAAAGTTCTTTTAAATAAATGTTTTACAACCCAAACAAAATAAGTATAAAGGCTTGTAAATAATTTGCTCAACTCTTTTTACTGAAAACAGACCATTTCATGCCGAGTTACACTGGAAGTTCAGTAGGGCAATTATTTGGTGCTGGTATTAATTCTGTTTTCTCAGTAGCTCAGTATGTCAGATACAGCATAGAGACACTAAGAAGCTACTAGTTTAATCCATAGAGTTAAATATAAATTACAGGTCACCTTCTCTAGACCATCTGTACATGCTGGTCTCACATCTTCTTTTTTGTAAACAAACTTACATCTGGGACAGATGAAGACAATATTTTCTGTAATCATACTTTCCAGATAAGAACAAAGTCTGTATAATTGGTACCAAACTAAAAATTTTTATGAGAAACATTCATCAGTTCCAGCAAGGGATGAAAATTTGTTTAAATTCTATGTAAAAGGACATATATATGACCGTTGCCACATTTTTCCCTGTTTTTCTCATTGATTTTAATTTTAACCAATGGCCTCTTTAAACATTTTGCTTACACTGTACAAATAAAATAATACTTAAAATTCCTCCCCCATGCCATATGCATAGACTTACATTTCCTTTGAGACTGACAGCCTTAGTAGACTTTGCATGTCTTTTACATTCAGAAATATAAATTCAGAAATATCCCAAGAAGATTTGAGGTACAGTTTAAAGCAAATAAATGACCAAATCCTCAAAACTCAACATCATGTCATTTATATACTTTGCTTTAAACCTTTATCACGTAAGGATCTAACAAAGACAGGATGACCATATTCTTAATGGGAAATAAAAAGCTTTCCAAAACTGAGAAGAAAAAGCACAAGACCTGAAATCTGAGTAACTTCCATAACATCCTCATTATGAAATTGAAGAAGTATGGGCTAAATGAGGGGGCAGTGAGCTGGATTGAGAGTGGGCTGTGTAAAAGGACTCAGAGGGTTGTAATGAATAGAGTAGGGTCGAGATGGTCGTTCTCCCCCTCTATTCTGCACTGGTGATGCCACAACTGGAATACTACGTCCAGTTCTGGGCTCCCCAATTCAAGAGACACAGGGATCGGAGCATCTCCCTTATCAGAAAAGGCTGAGAGAGCTGAGACTCTTTAGCCTGGAGAAGAGAAGGCTGAAGGGAGACCTTATTAATGCTTACAAGTATCTGAAAGGTGGGTTGAAGGAGGATGGAGCTGGACTCTTCTCAGTGGTTCCCAGTGACAGGACAAGTGGCAATGCGCACAAGCTGAAACAAAGGAATTTCCATTCAAATATGAGAAAAAGCTTCTTTATGGTGAAGATGACAGAGCCCTGGAACAGGCTGCCCAGGGAGGTTGTGGAGTCCCCTTCTCTGGAGACCTTCAAGCCCTGCCCGGATGCAGTCCTGAGTAATGAGCTCTACGCAATCCTGCTTAAGCAGGGAAGTTGGACTAGATGATCTCTAGAGGTCCATTCCAACTCTGACAATTTCCTGATTCCATGATCAAGTATAATAAACCCATGAACAATGCTCCTTGCATAAACACTGCAATGAGGTCATCAATCTTCAGGTTGGTTGTCTATGGCTCTTGGTGAAACTTGTGGCAAATTACAGTGCACTTTTCCTGGAGGGATCCTTATTGCCTTCTTTAAGCCACATGGTACTTAGTGCAAGTAGAGATGAGATAGTGGGTGCCCTTTCTGGATAGAAAATTCGTTATTATATCCATCTTGTTTGTGCTGTAGGAAAGACTCTACTGAACCACAGAAGGTTATTACCTGTCTCTTTACCTAGTTTTTTCTAACACAAATCTGACCAAGAGATGACTAGTCACAAGAATTTTGGATAAAAGTCAGGGACAGTTTATCTAAGAGCTAAGAACTGTTTCTAGTCGTCTTTAATATTATAGACGTAGCCTGTTAGTTTTGTCTTCCCTTGCCATTCCCACCCCCTTAAATTGAAAACACAGATGGAAAAGCAGTCAGTATGTAAAATAAATTGCACTCTTATTTGCCTGTTGTTAAATGATAGAGCAAAACAATGTGTAGAAAGTCCCCTGGAAGAAGGAAAAGAGAGTCCGAAATGGAAGAGTAGAGCCAGTGAAGTAACTAATTCTTAGCCTGACAATTTCCATATGGACCCAAGAAATATCACAGTTATGAAATGATATGAGTACTTTACTTTCTTGTTGCTGACAGCAGAAGGGAGGAGAAAAAGAAGAGAAGAAGATAGGAACAACAACTTTTCTGAGCCTCTCAGCATCTGTCTGGTTCTACCAGTTTCAAAGAGACTGTGAGTCCCTTTTTGGAAGGCAGACATGTCACAGTAGCTCATTTGTTGGGAGGGTGAAAGTGAAAGTCAGACTGAAGAACAGTATCTTTGGGTTACGTAGTGTTCTCTGAAATTATTAAAATATGGGGACAAGTATAATGAAAATAAAATAAAATAAAATCAAAAGCTGCCAAACATTACAGGGAAGTTAGAGCATATGAAATAAAAAAATCAAGAATCCTCCAGGTGCCTCTGCTATCATTCAAACTCAAATAGGCAATGAAAATACATCCTTTATCTGTAATCTGGTCCAATTTTCTCTGTCCTCTACCCTATGATGTCTGCTGCTTTAGGACCCAAAAGAGTTAAAGATTTGCAAGCTGTGGAGAAGTTCATGCAGATCTTTATGAGGACCCATTCAGACACAGATTTACAATACTGCTTAAGTGCCAATGTTATAGCCAGTGAAAGACTGATCATAATGTCTGCTGTACTTCCTCCTCCATACATGGTCTAGTCTACCAATTTGTTTGTTTCCTTTGCTAGCACAGACGATCATAGAACTGTGATATGCCTTTGAGCATAACCCGAAGTTTAATTAGTTCAGTTATTGAAGAGGAAATGTTAGCAGCAAAAATGGATGGTAAAGACCAACAGATACTTTATTTAGACTGGTTGTCTAAACCTGTCCTTAAAATGTACTCTTTGGGATATCCTCTTTGGATTTATCACCAGGACACTAAAGAAATCCAGGAACAATACTTCTCTAAAATGCAAGTTGAATATGGACTAAAAAAGACAGTGTGATTGTTGACACACAAATGATCAACAACGGACTATTTAGGTCACGATAATCTTTGGTACTCTGTGCAACAACTTGCTAACTGTTGTGTGACTCCAATGTCAACATCTCAGGAAGAATGTTGAAAACTTGGAAAAAGGCCATAAAAGACCCCCCCAAATGGGAAAATATTCATTATGACAAATATCCATCCTAGTTTAGCAAGGAGGGGTTGGACTAGAGGACCTTTAAAGGTCCCCTCCAACCCCAGATATTCCATGATTCTATGGTTCTATGATAAAATGTTAATTGATGGCTTGATCTGTCATTCAGAATAAACTTGTATGTCTGTATAAGTACAAACACCAGGAACTCAAATTTGAAAACTGTTCGACAGCTGAGGTGACAAGAGCATTGCAAACCAGAAAAGCTGGGAATTGAATCTTTATATTTTTAAATAATATTATAAATCAGACATATATTATGTGAAGATGCAGGACACTGAATTGAAGCTCTTAGCCTTCAGATATTTTTTAAAGATTGTGGTAGACCCTTACTAAATTTCTAAATCAAGTTGGAATATATAGTGTTTGTAGCAAGTAGGAAAGGAACACAGAATAATCCCAGGGAGTGCTTTCAGTAGGAGGACAGACTAAACATTGGCCTTAAATGATACTGCCTTCTGGATTTCAAATCTGTGAATCATCAATCTGAGATCCTTTTTAATTGACTCAGCTCATTGCAAGGGGGAATCTGAGGGTTTAGTCTGTACCATCTGAGTACTGACACAGTGTAGAAGCTATCAATAATGCTCACAGTTTACAGACTTTGCTACTGCATTTCCCAGCCTTGATTTAATAATATCTGAGTTGCCATGGATTCAGAGGATAAACTTCCAGGTTTCTTAATATACAAACTGAAGCTATGAAATCCACATGTCACTGCTTGTAATACACAGAAACAAAGTTTATATT
Source organism: Pedionomus torquatus (assembly GCA_013398155.1). Taxonomy (NCBI): domain Eukaryota; kingdom Metazoa; phylum Chordata; class Aves; order Charadriiformes; family Pedionomidae; genus Pedionomus; species Pedionomus torquatus. The sequence goes on from VZRU01000457.1 coordinate 531,965, forward strand.
CTTTCAGTTGGATGAGGAGTATCAGAGTCAGATGATCCCCAGAATCTAAGAGGTGGGAGGTGGAGTAGGAATCAGGAAAAGGAATTTCTGTGGTTTACCTATCTTCAGTCATTATTAAAAACAATCTATTTTTCTAACTAAAATTCCATCAAGAGTGTATAAATGGCTGGAATTTCAAACTTTAAATCACTGTCTAAAACAGTTAAAGAATCCAGTGCTCAGACTGTAATTTAATGTCTTTGGAGCAGAAATTAAGGAGGGTATGCTTAGACTGATGTGTATAATTTTTCTTATCCATGTATGAATAAGTCTGCTAAGTGTTTTCTTCTTCCTTGAAATATCCCAGTGAAAGGGAAATCTCCAGTATTTCTCAGGTACGCACAGTACTTTGTGAAATCTGTTATTTAGCAGACAGAGGTCAGGATAGTGTGTTACATATTTTCTTAGTAGCTTATCAGGAGTGTACTTCATTGCTTTTCAGGGAATATTTCTTGAAATGCCAAAGCAGGTGTCTTAAAATGCCTCGTATTTTGTGCAGTAACCTTCACTCATAAAAACCCTGCTATGCATGTTAAAACTTAATAGCTGGAATATATCATATTAATGCACCGAGAGCTGTATTGAAGTAACATTATGAAACTGAGACTCGTACCCAAAAAAAAGTCAGGGCATTTAGTGTAAGTGATTTCACTTGAGCTTGAGCTTTACATCTTTTTGCACTGTGCCTGAGTGACTTGAAAGTGTGAAATCAATTTGTGATGTTGAATATTTGAAGGTTGAGACTACAGTGTAAACAAATGCAGGCGAAGAAAGTATATGTTTCGCAAACTGCTAACTAGAAGGAATGCAGGGGAAGTAAAAATATATCCTTCTCTCAAAGCTATACTTACCTGTATGGATGAACATAAACCAAATGAGTTAAAGGGTTAAGACTGCCAGGAGCAGGGAACACCTAGCATAATTCTTTTCCTGTTCTATACTGTCAGTATAATAGTTTCCAGTGACCCAGAAAGTACAGTTGCCTAGAAAAAGGGGGTTATTTTCTAGGCATTAGTTTTGTTCAAAGTTTGTATACTCTGAATAAAATCATTGAAAGGAATGCAATCCTTTAGTATTGAGACTGTGTACGTTTGAGGGGTGGGAGGAAGGAGTTATCACTGACTATTAGAACAATTAAAACAAATGCAGCTATAGTGATTTGATTTGCTAAAGATAATTAGTGAGACACATGATTGAAGCTATGGAGTGTTTTTAATGGATCTCCTTGTTTCTACTTCATCCTTCTCGACTTTTTAACTTAAGCAGGGTATATTCCATATAATTCTATATGATTCTGTGATACAGTCCATTTGTGACTTATTCAATAAAGACATAGGCATCCAAACTGTGCAGGTCTTAAGTAAGGTTATAATAACCACTTATAAATGTTAGGAAGGTGGATGGTAGTGAGATGCAGGATTAATCTGTTCTAACCTGGGAAGTACTAGGGGAAAGTACAAACAAGAATAGTTGGATATATAACAGCCAAATAAAGTGTAGGCTCGGTGTCAGGCACCATTTCATAATGGTAAAGTTTCAGGAGTTTCAAGTAGCAGCCCTAGAAAAGCACCAGAAACTTTCTCTGTTGAGTAATACTTAAAGAGATAAGTCAAAGCTGTAGAATATGATTGTAGCAGTTACCAGTGATACAAAGTCTTTGATTGTCTCATTTTTTCCAGTCTGATTAGTGGACGTTCTTTAGAGAATATTTCTATATTTTAACTTTCAGTTAAAGTTTCAATCTTGACTATTTAAATAAGAAAGGTACAAGGTACATGAAACTATGCAAGACATTTATGGTTTTTGCTATGTGTAGCTTTACCCAACTACTTTGCCTTTTATCAGCTGTATATATCCACTTGCCTTTCATAGTCTTTTCAAATACACTTTTACATTGGACATTTCTTTTTAATGCTCTACCATTTTTTTTTCTCATTTTCCATCACTTTCAGTCACCAGCGCATCAGATGTGCTCTGTAAATACAAATACAGATAGATTCTTTCACAATCCCCACAGCTTTCATATCGCATCTCCCTTTCTACAAGGAGACTAGGATCAAATTTTAAGTCAAGGGAAAGAAGAGGGCAATACAAATACTAGGACAAGAGTAGATGCATGACAATAAATTTATGCAATAAATGCAGAAAATCTATGCAATAGATGAGGATAATACACTACATTTTGGAGTAGCTCTTTTTTTTACTCCAAACTGTTTGCCCAATCTCCCTTTAAGGTGAGTTTAGTTAAAACTCATTAACTGAATCAGGATCTGCTTCTAGGAGTGCTCCATGTTTCAGCACCGTGTGAATTTTTATGACTAAATTATTGCCCCTGATGGAAATATTGCAGTTTTTTACAATGGAAATAGTGACCGGCAGACCCTGAGCCATTGTATCATTGGTAGTGAGACTGTACAAATGCAAAGGCATTACTGAAGCTCCTAAGGGGTTTAAAATTACATGATATATATACTTTCCTGATTAAAACCTGCCATCCGTGATTTAATGACGAAGCCTGGGAACACATAAATCCTTTTGCCAGAAGACCAATAAGAAGTCTGGATTACTGGGACCAATTCTGCCATTCACGTCTGAAGATGCCTCAGATATTAACATAATTTGGGTGTTCAGAGTAATGCACTACTCACACTAAGAAGGGGTAAATAGAATGAGCCCTGTGTTGAGGCCAGGATCAAAAGTAAAAATAAGATAACATCTAAAGAAAGGATCATCAAAATAGTGAGAAGTTGCTTCTCTTTCCTCTGATCTCTGTCAAAAGTGAGGCCTTCAAGAATAAAAAAGCTTTGATAGTTTGCAATTAATACATATAATTATACAAAATCTATAATTATTAACCACAATTAAAAGTCCACAAGTTATCTGAAGGTGTGTGACTGGCTTCAGGTCTGCAGGAGGTCTCAAAAGACTTAGAAATATTTCTCATTCACGGTAGAAGCTACAGAATTTTTTCAGTCTTATACGAAGATTAAAGAGACAATAAAGTATAAATAATAATGAAACACTGCATTGATATATATAGGAAAACATATAGTTCACTTACAGGAAAATTGATTCACGTTATTTCTTATAGATGTCAGAGGAAGCCAAAGTCAGAAGACAGGAATCCTTAGTTCTCCAGTCACTCGTATATCAAATCTGTGTTAAAACCTCCAACTAATATAACTTTTTCCTTCAAGTAGGCAGTGAAGGCAATAGAGCTGTACTGTGATATAGCAAGGTCCTTGTACAGGGAGCAATCAGTTTTGCATTTTTCAGCCAGTACTTCTTTCAAGCCACATATGGAAAGTTTGTGTGCACTTTTCAGTGTCCTGGGAACACCCAGGATCATCCATAGTACTTGACTACCCTCCCTGAGACTCTTACCCATGCCCTGCATTTGTGTTAGACTTGGGCAGTCATGGTGGCCTGGTGAATGTTATAGGTTATAGGTTATAGGAATGTTATGGGTCAACCCATGTCCATCTCTACTTTTACTACTCTAGATTACTGTCAGGTTTTTCTTGATCAGTTCTGGACTCTGGACCTACCAGGTGCATTGTCTCCAGTGCCACCTATGCTGTGGTCACCGATAGCTCCTGTCTTGTCTTGCCTTGTGGAACAACCTCCCTCTTGCTCCTCTGTGATAGCAGTTTTCACTGTCCTTCCTCCCCTCCACTGTTCTTTTTCTTCATATTCATATCAGGGCTGCTTCAGCTTGGAGCTAAGCACTTATTTTTTCCTTGCTTTTAATGATGTGAAGTCTTCAGACTACAGTTTAATGGGAGGCCAAAGGGCTGCTAATAATACTTGAAGTCTGGAGTTCAGAAGTCAAGTGTTTTTAGACTGCCATCTGGGTTCCAGAGAGAAAGAAAATTCAAGAAATCCTACCTACTTTCTCCCTTCACCTTTGCAGGTCAGCCTGCAATGTTATAATAATAGTACTACTTATGTTTAACCTAAGCTGCTTCAACTGGGGGATATAACTGACTTCATTTCTCTAGAGAGGTTCAGATTTGGAGGTGATTTGCTTAAAGTCATATATCACCACAACTGAAAATGCAGCTGTTATGTTCAATACAGCCCACATTTTGTAATCCCCAGTTTGTACTCAGGCTTCCAACTATGTCCCAGCATTCAGTCAGAACATTTAGCTTGAAATCTTTATCTTTCCTGCCCAGCCTTCTTCTGTACTTGGTGGAAAGGAGAAATCTTTCAGAGGGCAGATCTGGAAGATTCGGTTTCTTTCTTTTGGCAAAATATGGAACATAAATTCCAATCTCAGGCACAGTAAAGGCTTCCCTGTAAGTAAGAGTATCAGACTTGCACTGCCCACTTTTTCATACAGTACAGAAATTATCTTTAGAAAGAAATTACCTTTAGAAGAACTCCTATAGAGACGTGCATACAGTGATCAGAGGACAAGCTTGAGACCTGCTCATCCTTGGAGCAAAGGCTTCAAAGCCTAAGATTCCACCACTCTGATTATCTCTAACTGGCAAAGGGTAACCAGCAGGGAAAAATTGCATCAAACCAAGCAAGAAAGGTGCAAGTTGAAATAGGTCTTTCCATTTTCTCTTTTCTGCTGGGAGGTCTCTGTGGCAAGATTAAGATAATTAATTTTGGATTCTCCAAAATGGTCAGATTTTGAACTAATTTCACTAAATGTTGAGGTGTTTTCTTAAAATCTCAAAACAGTTGTTAATTTCAGAAGTGTTCACTGCAATCAAATATGATGCTCAGCACCTATGCCCAACAATGAAATACATGGATAGATTGGTCAATTTTAAGTGATAGATCCTTCTATTTACAGATCTAATTTTTTAGATCTCTAGATCTCTCACTCTTCTCCCTCCTCTTGCCCTGCCTTGAAGTCTTAAGGCTATCATAATATCATAGAATCCTTTAGGACGGAAAGGACCTTTGAGATAACTGAGTCCAACCATTAATCTAACAGTACCAAGTCCACCACTAAACCATGTCCCTAAGCATCACATCTACCTGTCTTTTAAATACCTCCAGGGATGGTGACTCAACCACTTCTCCGGGCAACCTGTTCCAATGCTTGACAACCCTTTTGGTGAAGAAACTTTTCCTCATATCCAATCTAAACTTTTCCTGGAACAACTTGAGGCCATTTAATCTTATCAGTTGTTACTACTTGAGGCCATTTAATCTATCAGTTGTTACTTAGAGAGATCAACATTTGCCTTGCTTTTAGGTCACTGTAGAGAGCAATAAGGCCTACAATGATCTTCCTTATCTCCAGGCTAAACAATCCCAGTTCCCTCAGCCACTCCTCATAAGATTTGTTCTGTAGACTCCTCACCAGCTTTGCTGATCTCCTTTGGACATGGTCCAGCACCTCAATGTGTTTCTTGTAGTAAAGGGCCTAAAACTGGACACAGCATTTGAGTTACAACCTCATCAGTGCTGAGTACAAAGGGATGATTGCTTTCCTACTCCTGCTGGCCACACTATTCCTGATAGAAGCTAGCATGCTATTTGCCTTCTTGGCCACCTGGGCACACACCCAGCTCAGAGTCAGGTGGTACAATTATTAGTAGAAATCACACAGGTTTTGTGTTACTACCAGATCCTTTTCTGCTAAAAATGAAAGTTCGGAGGAAAGATCAAAATGAAAAACAAGTAACTTGAAGTAAATTAATTTCCAAGTTTTGAATGTCAAAGTTGGAAAGAAGGAATGAGAAAACAGGGCAAGGATGGCAGCTGGGTTCTGTTCATTATTTTAATGTTCACGGGATAATGAGATTGAAATCTTCCTTTATAGATAAAAGACCTACTTGACATGCTGTTATTATAAAAAATTTTGTACCTGAAGAGACTGTTACCTAGGGAAATTTACATATGTAAATTAGCATAGGGTGAACATGTCATTGCTGGAGTTTTCTGCTTTCATTGATAACCAGTATAACAGTGTTATCTGTGTACAAATTAACACAATTTTTTCTGCAGTTCTCATTTTACCAAGGGTTATTAATTTAATAACTAATCAGTCTGAGTCCCATGGTACTTCGGTTATATGGAGCTGGCTGGCTCCCATAAACTATAAGCCTATAATTTTATTTTTAAGTAGAGTTTCTATTTAACATATCTGAGAAGTAAATTAAATGTCAGGTTGGTATTTGCTGTTTGGGGAGGATTATATAGCTGTGATATATAAAGCAATTTCCAAAAATTTAGCACAGAAATTATATTAATTGAGATTGGTTTGAATTCCATTTTATTACTTGTTTCACCAATACATAAATCAGTTTCACAATGGCATCATGCAGTCATGTTTTGTATTACTGAACATATATATTTATATGCAGGCTGGGTTTTGGTTTTGTATTTCTTTTCTATTTTTTTTTTATTTTTAACGACTTATAGATAAGGTAAAACAAGTGGCCAGTTGCAGGTAGGAGGTTGATCTAAGTTAAGAATTCTCTCTTTTCCAACACATAAATGAGTCCTGTCTTGCTATGTGTGTTTTTCCATTTCTCCAGACTAAACCATTCTCATTCAGGGATTTTCTCAGCCCTGCAAAAACACCTGAAGACATATGAGACCGCTTACGGATTAAGACTATGGACCACAGGATTGGTAACTGCTATGAATTTTAGGGTCAGACTTGCACAAATGACAAGAGGAGAAGGTTTTCATTGGGCCAATGAAATGAATGAAAACAAAAAACAACAATGGGAGTAAAATTTGGAGAAGGTAGGCTTTAATCATAGAATTGTCTAGGTTGTAAGGGACCTTTCAGATCATCTAGTCCAACCATCAACCTAACACTGACAGAAATCATCACTGAACTATATTACTAAGTTCTATATGTACTCATCCTTTAAACACCTCCAGGGATGGTGATTCCAAACACTTCCCTGGGCTGCTTGTTCAATGCTTGATAATCCTTTCAGTGTAAGAATTTTTCCAGATATCCAATCTAAACCTCCCCTGGTGCAACTGGAGGGCATTTCTTCATGAACTATCATTTGTTACTTGGGAGAAAGAAATTGACCCCGATGTCTTTACAACCCCTTTCAGGTAGTTGTAGAGAGTGATAAGGTCTCCCCTCAGCCTTGTTTTCTCCAGGCTAAACAACCCCAGATCCTTCAGCCTCTCTTCATAAGACTTGTTCTCCAGACCTCTCACCATCTTCATTGACCTTCTCTGGACCCAGTCCAGCACCTTAATATCTTTCCTGTAGTGAGAAGCCCAAAACTGAACACAGAACTCAAGGCGGGGCCTCACCAGTGCTGAGTCCAGGGGGATGATCACTTCCATAGTCCTATTTACCACAGTATTCCTGATACAGGCCAGGATGCTGTTGGCCACTTTGGTCACCTAAGCACAACACTGTCTTATATTCGACTGGCAGTCAACCAAAATTCTCAAGTCCTTTTCTGTCAGGCAGCTCTCTAGCCACTCTTCCCCAAGCCTGTGGTGTTGCATAGGTTTGTTGTGACAAAAGTGCTAGACCCAGCAATTGTTGAACTTCATACTGTTGGCCTTGACTCATTGATCCAGCCTGTCCAGATCCCTCTGCAAAGCCTTTCTACCCTCAAGCAGGTTGATACTCCCACCTAACTTGGTGTCATCTGCAAATTTACTGGGGGTGCACTCAGTCCTGGTGTCCATATCATTGAAGTTAAAGAGAACCAGCCCCAGTATTAACGAGCCCTGGGGAACACTACTTGTGACTGGCCACCAGCTGGATCTAAATCCATTCATCACCACCCACCTGGCCCTCCAGCAAGTTTTTCACTTAGCAAAGAGTGCTTCTACTCAAGCCAAGTGCAGCCATTTTCTCAAAGAGAATGCTGTGGGAAGTCCAGGTAAACAACATCCACAGCCTTTCCCTTGTCCACCAAGCAGGTCACAGCAGGTCACCTTGTCATAGAAGGAGATCAGGTTAGGTAAGCAGGACCTGCCTTTCATAAACCCATGCTGACTGGGCCTGATGGCCTGGTTGTCCTTCATGTGCCACATAGTGGTACTCAGGATGAGAATAGCCATTTCAGGAGCCAATCACAATTTGAAAAAGTGATTCTAAGAAGTTTATCTCACTGGCCATCAAAGCCTCCTCTACTGTGTGCTCATAAAGAAAATCACTGTTGTGCTATATGAACTTTACAGTTGGGGAAGAATAAGGAGGTATCCCACAGTGAACTTACATAAAGCAAATGTGTGTGTACTGAAGCAACGGGGACACTCTCAAAGGGATTGCGGCATTGCTGTATGCCACATGCAATTCCCTCTAAAATGAACTTTCTTAGGGTATAATTTCTTCCTGAGAACAATGAATTCAGTGTGCATGCAGGGCAGATTCAAATCATCACCCAATGAATTGCATGAAATTGCCAGCTGAATATATAGCAGTTGTTACCACATGTGAATATATATTGCTAAATGCTTCTGTGGTAAAGGTCCTTTAGTTTCACAATGTTTTTGCATGAGAATACTATAATAAAGCTACAAAAAAATGTGGTAAAATTGAATTAACTCCTGCCCTTTCATTGAAAGAAAAAACGAACTTTTGAAAATGAGATAACTGGTCTCAAACATCTAGGGAAGAGGATTGGATGGAAGAAGATGACTTCCTTCCAGATCCCATGACACTGAAAGGCTACATTAGTTTCACATTGAAGCCATTTGGGTCAATTGCATTTCCAGACTTTAACATCCCATGGAATTGCCTTGTCATTGTGAAAATCAAGAGAAAATGGGATAGGAAAAGGGAGGAAATTGCAAAGCTAAGAGGAAATTAGATCAACTTTGCTTGTCAGAACTATAACTCCTTGCACCCTGGATCAATTACCAACATTAACTGAGGTTGATTCTCAGCAGTTTCAGCCAGATTTTTTGGTGATGAAGCAGGAGTTGGAAGCAGAAGTCAGTGGGCTCCACTGCCTGATCCACCACCAAATCTTTCTTTCTGCCTGTGTCTCTGTTTTTCAGTGAATACTGAATTAAAGAAAATATTGTTTAGGAGAGAACTGAGAGAATTGTGCTTCAGAAGAGATGGTAATCAGGGGATCAGCTCTGAGGGATGAGAGATATATTCAATAGAAAATGCCAGTTTTGAGTATCAGTCTTTCTTATATCTGTTTCAATGTTCTATCAGCTTGACTACTAGCTATAAAAAAAATGGGATTTTTGATTCTGTAAGAGAATGCCTGTCATATATGTCTTCAAAGCTTAGCTTCCTGGAAGCATCCAGTAAACCTAAATTATGTCCAGTAAATCTAAAGTCTCTTCTCAAATACTTTATTAATCTGGTGCTAAATTTCTTAGGCTTATCAAGACTTAGTTACTTTAAGCATAGTAATCAGAAATATAGACTCCTAGGAGGAAATATCATAAGACTATGTGACTGTGGTGTGGGCCAAGCATTATTTTTGTCTAAATATGGACATAGTTTCTTAAAAAGGTGGTTAGACCACTTTGTCCACCTAAATTTTTCTCTTAGCTGTACTGATGTCAATAAGACAGATACTCAAGAGTTACCTAATATAGCAGTTACCCTGTCCTTAATTTCAGTAGATGTGTGGTGCAGGAATTTAGCTGCTTTTTTTTCACATTGGAAGTACATTATCAATTATTATTGTGACATTTTTAAGTGCAGTACCTATTTAAAAATATTTTGTCAACAACCAGGGAGATTTTAGATTTGTTGATGGACTTATAGTCTTTTTTTTTATTCTTCATGAATTCTTATGTCAAGCAAATAGTATTTTGTGTTTTTCTCTAATTTCAATGATGTTTTAAGTCTTTCCTATATATGTGTTTTAATAAATATGTTGGAAGAATATTTTCCAAAAGTGTTTATGTGCATGATCCAAAATAGAACTTACTAGTGTTATGGTTCCAAGTTTTTCCATTTGGCTTACACAGACTTTATTGAGAACAAGTTGTAGTTATTTTAAAGATGAAGAAAATGGATTCTAGCATTTCTTGTATGAATATTGATGAAAAAACTTCTAATTCAAATGTACAGAGTCCCTTTGGAAGTGCATTCACTGTTATTTAATCAGACCTGAAAAAAACCGCCATGTGATTTATACACCTCATGCAGATTAGCTAGCAAAGATTGGATTTCAGATGTTTTTAATCATTAGGCATAATGTAAACAAACTCAAAGTAGTTCAGTAATCACAACTGTAAAACTATCTATGAAATGGCTGTTTCTCTTATTTCTTAATGAGAAAAGACACAAAACTCCTTAGATTAATGATACTTTGAATATTATTTATGTTGTTCTATGACATATTTTTTGCCTGTGATTACACATGCCAAGCAAGATGTTTTTTCGGTGTTTCTGAAATAGGTGAGATCATCTTTAATCTTTGCCTAAGTTGTCATTGGCTACTATACAATTTTGATAAAAGCTCATGTTGTTTTTCTTTATAACTTTGTTTCTATTGTGTGCTTTCCAAAGGTCTAACAGCAGGCTTATTCTGCTTCCTGTAGAACTATGTCAGCCCAAATTAAGAATACCAGAAAGATTAGATTTAGATATTTCCTTCTCAGTTGCCATCCTGTTGTTCTCCAGTGAGCAAGGTCAAAACTGATTCTGAAAAAATGATGGGAAAGTCCAAACATCTTTTCAGAAAGCACTTAGGGCAGCATACTCTGTTGACAGATTTTCACTGTACATCATATCAATAGTCTCCTGAAATCAGAATTATACTCTTGGCTATTAATTATATTACAGAAAAAAGAAAAAAAAAAAAAAGCAACGGTATTAGATGTCAGAGAAAGTAAATGACAGATCACAGCTGAGAATTTTGAATCTGATGGAATAGTTGCCCAAATAGATGGGAGGAAAATTATGTATCTGCTATTCATTTTCAAAAAAGAAATAATGTGCTAGTGGCACCATTTGTATGTTAACTCACCTTCTTGCCACTGTGAATATTTGCTTAAGTAGATTTTATTAGTGGCTGATGAAGATTTCAGATACTTTTATTCAAGTGTTGTCCAGATAATACAGAGAATGAAACAAAAAGAATTGGTAAATATACTGTCTTCTAGCAGCAATTAAAACAAAGCATTCCTTAGTAGAAATAAAGAGTAAAAGAGAGACCAGAGACTTGGAACTACAGGACTTCTGTTTGACTTTGTCTGAGCCTTCATACATATTTAGGTTCATCCCTTTTTTGGACTAATTTTACAGCATTTTTTTAAGTTACCACATTCTATAGTGCTTGTTGTCTAACCAGCAGGGTTTCAAGGTCCTCCAGTTAACAAGGTAAGAAAACTTTTTATCTTAAAATAAATAAATGAATAAAATAAAGAAAACAGGAAAACTGTTATTAAGAAAACAGAAGCATGATAAGAACTGACTCAGCTAAACTAACTAGACTAATTGGGAAATAAACTTGCAATTTCCCTTTTCCATTTCCAGTTTTCTGAAGGTATTTAAAGTGTACATTGTTATGCCATATTCTATTTTGAAGGTGGCTGGATTTCAGTGGCAGTTGGAATAATAATATGCTGCTTGCTTCAGTTATAACTATATTCATTAACAAATCCTCTAATATGGTCATATAATAGATTCAATAGGACTATTCAGATATATATATTTAACAGGTTTCGACTCTAGTATTTAATTCCTTCTTCCATTGAACTACCTAGTTAAATGTCTGTCAATTTTCAAGAAATCACAATTTCAGTCCTGCCTCATATGTTAATATCATTTCCCTGTCTATCTGCTAAACACCTTTTTTTTTTTTTTTTTTTGTGTGTGGTCATATCTCTTGCAGTCCTTCTGGTGCTTCCTGAGATTGTTTATCGATAGAAAGTACAGAGAGATATTTCAAACATGAAAATAAGAATAAAACCCTACAACAAAAATTTCTAAAGCTTTAAATATTTGTAAGAAGGATAACTCTGCAATTGAATAAACAGAACATCAAATGAACCTAATGAACCTCTCAACTCGCTTTGGAGACTACAAAAAAAAAACAACCCCAAACCACCAAAAATATAATAATAGCAGATGAGCAGTTAAAGGATATTAAGTATGGCCCCAAAAGCTTAGCCATGGAAGATAAAAGCAGCAGTTACTCAAGTTGCCTGAGATTATTTCTTGCATGTAATAATAACATCACTCCCCCTAATGTCTTAACCTTGAGACCTGGCACATGCCAATAAGGTTCAAGACTGAGTTTTTCTCAAGTTTAGGTTTTCTCCCAGACTCTCCCACCCCCCTGTTCCCTGTCTTTTGCAGCTGTTTTGAAGAATTTTGTTATCAGCTCCTCAACAGGGAGACAAACACATGGTAGTTTGGATATTTAAATTCCTCCCAGCTCTAATCATTTCACCTTGTCAAGAAAAGGGTAGAAATAACAATAATTTAAAAAGTTAAAACTTGAGACTGTGAGCCAGTGTCAACTCTAACTTGTTTCATCAGTTTTTTATTGTTTTTTCCCTCCCCTGACTTTTTCCCCCCAGATTGCAGATTGTTTATACTGAATAAGAATTAGAGTTCAAATTATATACCTCTGCATCTCTCCTTGTACTCACCGAAAAGATACATACAGATGGGTATTCATTCTTCCTTGTTGTCTTAATAGTAATAGTAATAATAGTCATAATACTGACATTAAACCATGGAGTGAGCCACATGGTGTTATTTTTTGATGGCTGATATCCTCCATGTGATCATCCAGAGGCCTTACTAATGTATTTCAATTAGCACGTCAAGCATAAATTTGAAATATTGCCAAGACAGAGACAGCGAAAATGGAAAACCAAAGTTTTCTTTCTAAGGTGGGATTAGATTGAGATGATAATGAAGCTGCCAAAGTAATCAGAATGCTGTAGCCAGAAGAGGTGATGCCCTTCTTGGCTGACTGATTTTCTATTGGTGGCCTGTCATAATTTATAAAATGTAAGCCATAGAGCAATGTGAACAAAAGAATGTCTGAAGGGGCCAATGTAGATAAAAGAACCGAGGAAGATTTCTGCTAAGTATGAATACTGCCATGGGGTCATTCGATGCCACTAGATTTTACTTCTTCTCTCTGAAATTCTTCCATAACTTAATTAAACCTGATCTATTTGGTGAAGAAATGGGGGTCTTACAGTGTTGTACAAACAACAAAAATGGTTTAGGATTGTTATTTATTTCTGGAAATGCATGTTTTTTTTCTACAAAAAACCATGAATGTAAACTTTCAGTTTGTTTAAGATTTTTGTGGAATTTTTTCCTGTTTCTCACATGTGCATTAACACTGTCTCTTTTGGGGATTGTTTGCCTTTAAGGGGAAGTGGATAGAGTGAGATGGTATTTCCATTTTTTTTTCAGATATGTATATGATAGAACTTAAGATAGTTACTATTAGAATTACTGACTCATAGAATGGTTAGAGTTGGAAGGGTCCTTAAAGATCATTTAGTTGCAACCCACCTGCCATGGACAGGGACACCTCCCTCTAGAGCAGGTTGCTCAAAGCCCTGTCCAGCCTGGGCTTGAACACTTCCAGAGTTGGGGCACCCACAGCCTCCTTGGGCAGCCTGTTCCAGTACCTCACCACCCTTGCAGTAAAGAACTTCTGATCTAAAACTATCCTTTTTAGTTTGAAGCCATTATGCCTCATCCTATCACTGCATGCCCTTATGGAAAGTCTTTCTTGAGCTTTCTTGTAGGCTCCCTTTAAGGAATTGAAGGCTGCTGTAAGGTCTCCCCAGGATCTTTTTTTCTTCAGGCTGAGCCCTCCGATCATCTTCATGGCCCTCCTCTGGGCCTGCTCCAACCAGTCCATGTCGTTCTTGTTTGGGGCCCCAGAGCTGGACACAGTACCCAGGTGGGGTCTCACAAAAGCAGAGTAGAGGAACAGAGTCACCTCCCTCGATCTGCTGGCCATGCCCCTTTTGATGCATCCCATGATACTGTTTGCTTTCTGGATGGTGAGCACATACTGCCAGAGAAGAACTCCCTTCAGAGACATTTGGTCATATTAACAATTTGCCTGTTTTTAAAATAGATAGTAAGAAAACTGTAAAGTACAAACAAACAAGCAAATAAAGAACGTTGCTTAGTCCACTGTAAATTTTCTCAGTGTTAGAGAAATTTTTTTTGTGGTGTCAGCTGAAATCAGTGAGGCTGAAAGCCAATTTCCCTTCTGCTCAGCTTCAGTATCACTAACCTGGCCAGCTTGAGTTACACATCTTTTCCTCATCTGACTCATATTTTCTGTTGATATACATACTTGGGTTTTATCTAGTTGACATAGAAATAAATTACCTTTTAGATAACAAATAATCAATATGACTGATGAATAATTCCTTTCTAGGAATAATCAGCTTTTGGAAGGAGAGGAAGGGAAAGGATTCTTATAATCTTTTGCTTCTGTTAATTTTATATAGAAATTTGGCTCTACAAAGGGAATATAACACATTGAAAAAAACTGCAAAGCTTGTGTCTGGGATTTTTTCTATGGTCTTAGATTTATGTCTGATTGTCTGTGCCTTTATGGTCATAGTCATATCATTCAAAGCAGCAAAATGTTGAAAGATGAGATAATGTGCAATGGGTCTTAAGGTTAGAACTATATTAAACCCATAATTTACTGTAACTGGCAGGAATCTGCCCAGGAAAAATTCTTGAGCCAAGGAACTAGGACCTTTTGCATCAGACAATCTAACCTCATCTTTTTTTGCCTTTATAAAAATGAAGGTTTTAAGGACATAAATAATTCTCAGTCTGGACATACAAATGCTAGTGCTGAATACGTACATCTTACACACATATCAGAGAAGTTGTCACCTAGCACCTGCTAAATTTAACATAAAACGTTGGTGTTCTTGCCTTAGTCTGATATTAATAGGCTGTGGCATCTTAGACAAATCACTTGGTTTTGTGCTTTGTTTTCACAGCAAACCGTTGCCTATAGTCTCTAATTAGAGAGGATTTCTGGGGCCAGGGATGGCCAATTACTTCCTTTGTACAGGACCTAGCAAATCTGAAGCTATAAGAAAAAAATACCTAAGACTGGATATACTTTTGGAAAGTGAAAAGCATCTCAGGACTAAGCAAATGTACATTTTAGCCTTGCTTAGGTATGTATACATTAGGTGTATGATTTCACCTTAATCATTCGCAAAAGTTTACAAGAATGCTGTTTTTGCTTTTTCAGTTTTACTCTGCAGAATGTTTTACAGATAATAGCCAAATCTCTTTTAGAGTTTTTTGTAATGTTGCTAAATAATGGGAAAGTAGGTGTGTATTGTACATTTCCTTAATTAATTGCCTTCTGGTTATTGAAAAAATTCTAATGTAAGGGCTTGACACCTGGAAACTGAAAGATTCATCTAAGTAAAAGGAACAGCCAAAAAAAGGCTCACATTGTATAGAAGCACTGGATATCTTTTGCATCTTGGAAGAATTCCGGAATATTTGTGTGATCATGTGGAAATTTTTAACAGGAATCTTCCAGTTGTGGAAAACCTATGAAATATCCATTAGGGTCAATGTGTATCTATAGTACTAAATGAAATAAAAGTTAACCTTTCCCTTTGAATTCCTTGACTTTTCTTAGAAATTCAAGCTTATATCAACACATAAGGAGCTAACATTAGAACGAGTAGCAATAACAGAAATCTGAGTAGTTTACAGAAAATGTAAGTCTTAAACATATATTTGGAAGACAGGTGAAAGCTAGGCCAAAAACTTCTTCTGTGGTGAAAAACTGGAAGGAAACCATTGATCAGTGACTGTGTTGTAGAAGAGAAGTGGGGAATTTAACAAAACTTTTTCAAAACTGTCATCTTAATTTGAATTATATTTTTCAATGCTTTTTGTTTTTTTTTCATGCAAAGAAAGTGACAAGTGGGATATAATGTTCCTTTTCATAGCATTTTAGAAATCTTTGCATGAGAGGAACTATGGACTCATTATAGTTCCACGTCACATCTGATTCTTCTTTACATACAAATATATATGGGAGATAAGCCCGGTTACATCCTTTTGTGCTTTTCTGTTCAGTCCGTCATAATAAGCAGTAATTCTTCAAAATGCTCTGTCATAAGGGAATGCTGAACTTAGAAATGCTTTTTGGCTTTTCCCACAACTTTGTTTTGAGCACCAGTGTAAAGAGCAGAGAGTCTGGTGACACCAGAACACCAGCCAATTCGGTGACAATGGTCTCTTTTCACATTAACACCTTTCCTGTGTTGTCAAGGTAAGACTTTATGAGAGAATTTTTAGTCCGTCATTTATCTTTTCTATGCAGCAAGACAGTTGAGTGACAGCGCTGTTTAGACATGTGACAAGATGGCATGTGGTATTACTAGTGTCTTGCTAACACAGAAGCCATCCATGGTGTCTTGCAGTTTCTTCCACGAGGCTGTGTAGTGTACCAAGTAAGAAAAGATGAAGGAAAAAGAAAACAGAAAGTTGCATTTGGCTCTTGAAGGACAAATTTCTAAGCAGGAGAAAAAGTTTTCCTTAAATTCAGAGGAAAATAAAGAGAAAAGCACTAAACTTCAGTAAATGTGCAGCCAAAGTTGTACTGAAGATAGTAGATACAGCTTCATGTTTATTTTACTGGCAGTACACACTATCTGTTCATACACACAGTTATCTCTGAAACATGTACATGTGCATGTATGAGCATGCATACACTTACTGTTTCTTTATTTCTACCTTACTTCCTTTCAGAGTGGGTTGATACTGAAGAAATTTGCTCTATGAAATGCTAAAGATGGTAGAAATGATCACTACAAGCTATTTGCTGGATTGTCTCAATATTTGTAAATAGTCTTTGTACTATGATCTTCATGATATTTAACTTAATCTGTTACTCAATAATTATCCTTCAAGTCTCACCTCTGTACTGATTAAAGGTACATGTTTCAGCACACAGTTCCTAGAAAATCTTTTTAGCTGAAAATTTTCCTCTTTCTATTTTAAGTTTTTCAGGAACTGATCAACTCATTTTTACTTTGCTTTATTTTTTACAAATCCAAATGGCCCCTTTTTGCTGGATGTGCCATGCAGCGTGTTTCTAACAGCAAAAAGCAAGACAAACCCAAAGTACAAGGTATTTTCCTTCTTTGCTTTCCTGCTTAGATCAGCAGACCTGCTAAGTTCCTTTTTTTCTTACCTTAAGAGCTCAGAAAGGAATATGGGCTTCTCGTGTGCAATAACATACAGTCGAAAGAGGATGCTTATTTCTACAATAAAAAGGCAAAAATAACAAGTGTTCAAAACTGGGACACCAAAAATTCAAATCAGTGTAAGAGGTTTCCCGAATCACAGAGGGGAAAAGCTGCAAGAGGATTTAGAATTGGATCCATTGATTAGACACAAGGCAAACAGGATTCTGCTGCTTAAGGAATGTTGACTCATTAATCTCACTTGCTATCAGAATGCTGAAGATGCCGAGGAAAGCCCAGGTGCGCTTTAATTCCCAGCCTCCTCAGGGAAATGCTCTCTGTGTGTTTATTAAGCTATGTGAGTAACAGCATTTAATAAACTATTTTCAAACACTAAAGATGTTTGCTTGTCTGAGAGTGAATAGTCCCTGCTCTCTGTTTGACAGCTTTATGGAAGGAAATTACTTGGGGAAGGGACTGGAGCAGGGACACTGCTCTGTTGTGCTGCTGCTCACCGTGCCCAGATTGGGGTGTATGGGCTGTGGTTACAGTCCTGAAGCATTGCTGAATTAGCTAGGAACAAGTTTCATTTCACAAGGAGCACAAGAATGGGTAAGATTACTATGTCTTATTACTCCAAACATGTGCCCCCTTCCCTTGCAGCCTTTGGTATCTGTGCTAGGATTTCCAATAAGGTGCTACTTTTCGTTTTTATTGCTCAGTGTTCATGTGCTAGGAGAACAGACCTGCCAGTTGTTGAGATCAGCAGCTGAGACATCCATTTATTTCCTATAAATTGTATCTATTTGTTAATAACAACTTCCAGCTGAGACAATCTGGACTGACTTTAGACCAAGGCAAAAAGATTACTTATTCTATAGTGTTTTCCAAAGATAAGGAAGAAGTCAGGACAGGAAAGTCCAAAAATCCTCAGATGTTGTGCAATAAGCAAATAGTAACATAACACCATTCATTTGTGATAATGGCATTAATATGGGGATTCTGTCTTTAGCTGAGTCTTAGTCTTCTGTGTGAACTAAATCTACCGCTGGGATAAATTGTCACAGCTGCACTGAGATCACTGGAGCTTTAGAAGCCATCAGCAAAACTGACTCCATTTCTTTTCTTTGGTGACTTTGGTCTTAGGTCATAAAATATGCATTCTAAAACTAATAGCATGTGGCACACTAAGCGTGTTAATGGCCAGTTTTGATGGAGTTCCTGTGCATAGAATGGTCTAATTAGTCACCCAGCTACATATGGGTATGTGAACACCAGAGGCGCATCAGGACTAACTGAGCTGTGCAGATCTGCGTGCCCTACCGTATGCATTAAAGTTCCCGTAGTGGCCATGTACCCAAACCTCTGAGATAGGAGATTCACTGCCATGGTTTCAATTGGGATAAAGTTTCTTACTAGCAGCTGATACAGTGATATGTTTTGGATTTGAGATGGGAAACAATGTTGATAGGACACTGGATTTCAGTTGTGCTAAGCAGTCAAGGCTTTTTCTGCTCTTTCCACTACCCTGCCAATGAGCAGGCTCGGGGTGCACAAGAAGTCGTGAAGAGACACAGCCAAGGACAGCTGACCCCAACTGACCAAAGGAGTATTCTGTGTCATATGAAATCATGCTCAATATATAAAGTAGGGGAAGGAGAAAGGGGTGGACATTTATAGCGATGGCATTTTTCTTCCCAACTGTTATCTTGTGATGGTTTCCTGGAGACAGCTGAACACTTGCCTGCTGATGGGAAGTGGTGAATGAATTCCTTGGTTTGCTTTGCTTGCATGCACGGATTTGGTTCTACCTGTTAAACTATCTTTATCTCAACCCACTAGTTCTTTCTCACTCTTACTCTTCTGATTCTCTCCCTCAGCCTAGCTGTGGGAGTGAGCCAGTGACTGCGTGATCCCAGCTGCCGGCTGGGGTTTAACCATGACACTCAGTAAAAGAGGGAAACTTAAATGCGCAGCTGAAGGTATTTGCTTTCCTTGGAGAAACATCTCTTGTGTTTGCTCCATGTATTGTAAAGAAAGGTCTTCTACACAGTTGAAAAGAGTTTCAGGAGGAGAATCTGTTGATTTTTTTTAATTTATTTTATTTATTACCCCTTCATTTCACACATTGTATCAAACTGATTTAAACAAGTTGCCTTCCTGTATCTTTCACAATTTATTTATTTATATTTTGTTAATGCTGTCTCAAATGGATTTCCGTGCAAGGCAGCTAGTATTTGACATGAATATGATTTGACAGGTTGAAATAAATACTGAAAAGTTTGTAAGCCCAAATTGGCCATATGTTATGTTTCACATATTGGACTGCATAACCAGTTCCCATACTGGAGTGTGCCATGGGCAAGTATTAATTTTGCCACTGCCCTGGTGAGAACAGCACTAGGGAAATGCATAAAGTTCCTTATCTGTAATTTTTCTTCAAATTGAAAAAGATCTTGTTCATAATTTAGAAGAAATTCTGTAAGAGTGGTAGAAGAAATATTAATAATTCACTAGTCCTCTTACAGTCACTTCAGTATGAGACAAAAGGTGGTAATGGCATTTAACTAGTGTGCATATTGGAACTCCACATTCTTTCTGTGCTTGCAGTAAGTGCAAACTTGCGTAGATTCCTTTTACAGTTGACTTTTTAGTTGAACACCATAAGGAAGACATTCTCAGAAATCCATCAAGGTCCTAGGCTACACTTCACATGTTTGATCATACTGGATACTTCTTAACTGAAGATTATGCCCTTTTGACAAGAGAAATACAACCACTGACAATAAATATTGTTTTCCCCATTCTTGAAAATACTCTTACTGTGTATCTTCTTGATGTTTGAATATTCATGAAGAACTATAGTGTCATCTGTTGTGTATTAGTTTTAGTTGTGATGACTTTCCTATATCAGATGTATCTGTCTTATCTGACTTTATTTAAAAGCGAAGTGCTTTGTCTAAACTAATAGAATAGTTTTTAGACTTATAAAGCTAAAATAACACAAGCCGCCCTTATTTGGTATCCTGTTTGCAAAGCTGTTAGCCAAGTTCTGCAGCAGTATCATTAGTATCAGTGGTGAAAGAGTGTTCAAGTTCCTCAGAAGTCTTTTCACACCTGGAGAAGGAATATTCTCTTGTAACAAGATACCATCCTGCAGCCCTGAATTTTACAGGGTATTGCCGGTATTCTTCCTGCCATGTTCCAGTGTTTATTATATGAATGTGATACATTCCCTTTTGTTGGCACAAGAGTATCTCTAGCATTTGTGTAATAATTTTTGAGGGGGTAAATGTACTTTTGTTCCTTATGTATACCTCTTGCCTATTACAATTAAGGGTAAATAGTGTTGGATTTAAGGTTGTTCTTTTTTTGAGTATTGGAAACGAGTTCTCATCTTTTATGGTCCTTCTCCCTCTGACTGCTTGACATATTAACAGTGATCTTGTGTTTTACCTTTTTTGTAACAAGGGTTTATCCTGTAGCCCTTATGGTCATTGTCTTATAAATTTGTATTGTTTTTTACTACATATGTGTCATTAAAACATGTTCTCCAGCTATTTCAGTTCAGTAAGAATGCATTCATTTTTCACCCTTTTCAAAATTACCTAAGATTTTCTTGCTAAGCCTATTTGTATTCTGATTTTATTATCCTCCTCCAAGGTTTCATCTCCAATATTAGATTTTATTTTTCCATAGGAATTTTGCCATTCATAACTATATTCAAATTATATCTAGTGAAAGATCCTTCCCAATTAAAATGTCAAAAGAACACAAGAAGAACTCCCTTGACTTTCCATTATGAAGACAGTTAATGTCATTAAGATGAATGCTCTTCCCCACATTTCATTGCTCCTTCAAACACTCTATCATTATATTTAGTTGAGAATTTTCTAGGTACTTAAGTAGTTTTATCTGGAACCAAACCAAACCCGCCACAAAAATACGTATCAATCGTGTAAAACATAGGCTTCACTGGTGAGATTTCCAGCTTTTGTTTCTTTCAACCTTACATGCAACTTTATTGTTACATGGATCGTTTATTTCTGACTATCTACAGCAATGACCTTTTCACTATGGTTATTTTCATTTACTTTTTGTAGTATTTATGGAAATGCTGGCTAATAACACCTGGATGCTCTGGGTACAGTACAAACAGAGAGAAATCAATCTTTCCTTACAGATGTGTGTGGATTTATGTCTCCCTCTTCCAGAGATATTTGAGCTCTGTACCTCAGAAATTGTTCTGGATTATAAATCACTTTTTCTGCAAGAACTGATGCTTCCTTGTATGAATAACACAAAGCAACTCACTCTGGATATGTTGACAGTGATTTGCTTTCAAAGACACTAGTGAGCTTTTGTTTGTAAATATTTATAAAGAGAATTGAACTTCTTAGAAATCAAGAATTTTTAGACCTGAAAACTATTATTATGCTCTTCACATACAATTTTGTATGTGATTATAAGAGGAAGTAACCACCCATCATGAAATTTCCAAGGTTATGGGTGAGAGATCTAATGACGAGTGAAAAAAATTCATATTTCCCCATTGCACAGCTGTTCAAAGTCCCTAAAGACCTTACTTTCCCCTAGTCTATCTTAATCCATTTTTCACCTGAATTTTTCCAATCCGGAGAAAAAGAGTCCAGGTGGTAGATAGATCCCCAAAGATACTTTGAGTTCTGTCATCTAATCAGAGATGTTTCTAACACATGTTTTAAAATACTATTTACAGCAGCATAGAGCACAATTTAACAGTGTTTATCACTTACAATTGCAGAAGCTAATAAAGTTTTAAGGCTTCTTTCAGAAAGTTGCATAACTTTCTAAGAATTGAAGACATTCATTCTAAGATATCAAAATAAATTTGAAATGGAACTTTTTTTTTTAAATGCAGAAACAAAGCTAGATTATTAAAACACCATAATGATTCTAATTCATATGCATAGTGCTGCACATATGAACAGATATATGTTTAGATTTTATTTTTTTTTTATTCAATCCATCCTTTTGCTAAGTCTTCTTTCAGGTTTTTAAATCTTTTTCCTTATCAGTTCTGATGACTTAGCTTATATGAAAGAAACTGATGGATGAAAGCATGGCAATTCTTATTAAGTTTCTGTTTCTGTGAAATGGCTACAGGGACTCACTATTGAGTATTAAATCTTTTAATATCCCCAAGTATGTAAGGTACTAAGCTTGAACAAACATCTTCCACAGTAGGTAAAATGGTGATGAAAGCTGATGTCAGTCTATCTACTAGCAGTTAAAAAACAGAGCTTAAAATGTGGATTTTAAATTAATAAAAACTTTAAATCAGCACATGCAATCAAAATACTGAAGCTATTCCGTTGGGTAGGAATGCATTTCCCAGTGGCTGAATATATCTTTGAGGTTCGATTCACTACAATCATAGAATCATTGAGGTTGGAAAAAACCCTTAAGATCGAGTCCAAGCATAAATCTAACACTACCAAGTACACCATTAAACCATGTCCCTAAGTGCCATGTCTACACATCTTTTATATACCTCCAGGGAATGTCAGGATGAGGATAGAAGTGGAGTTTGATGGCACTGAATAAGTTAGGAAGAAGCTGTCATAGTGCCAGTATTGGCAATCAAGAATGATTAAGAAGTTTCTGAGCTCTGTGCTATCATCATCAACATTTATGCCTGAAAGGAGTAATTAACTGATCCTTCATGCAACCAAGTGGCAGCACTGTTAAAAGAAGGGTTTATGCCCAGTTTGAAGGGATTGCAGAATACAGTTCTAACCTTTTACAGGTTGCTCTACACGTTTCTTTTGAATTCTTCTTTCCCTAGTTTCATCCCACAACTCCATTACACGTCCTGTCAATGGGACTATTGTATAGCTCCGTTATTATATATCCTGTCAATCAGTTCTTCTCTGTCTGCACTGCTGATGCATTCCAGATTCCAACACGTAACTAAAAGAGACCAATAGGATATATCAATCAGTTGCTGTATTAGCCTATTTACATTTGCATGTTCTGCCTTATGGAATCATTGAGTTGAGCTGGCAATTAAAGTATCACATTAATTCTTGGCAGTTACTGAGTTGTGCAGTACTTGACATAGCCATAGAGACAAGATTTGTGCTCTTGAGAATGGCTAGCAAAATTCCATAGCATGAAAAATCATTGCAGGCCTTTCATGAATGCAAGAACAGCTTTATGCTGAACTTGACAGCTCTGAGGAATTCATTCAGTTCCTGGGCTACTTGCATGGGCTATTGCAATAAGAAGACACATCACCATAGGAGTCTCTTAAAAAGAACTAGAAAAAGAATTTCAAGCTCTGAATCTCTAAAATGTTAAGATAATAAAATAATTATGTGAATTAGTAACATCTACCAGTGCTAAAAATAGAAGATTTTTGATCTGTTCATGGACTACATAAGTAAACTCACATGTAATAAAATCTGAAAAGCCAAAGAGGTTAGACGACAAATCCTTTTTATCTTCTACAAGTCTATAAAAAGGTAGAAAGGAGCATAATTATTTGCCATGTATCTAAATAAAGAAAGCCTTGATCCATTAAGGCTGTTCAGATTCCTAATATTTTCATTAACAGTGAGGAATTTGCTTCAGATGAATTCTCAAGTCGATTTAAAAAATACAGTTAAAGACCATTTCTTTCATGCATATGTCAAATGTGGACTTCAAAGAGACCCTGACATACAATACTCTCTAAATGTTGTTCATTTCTTTGCCTTCTCATTATTCATTCTTGCCTATTCATTCTTACATTTGTTGTTAACTGATGGTCCACTATTCATCTATGACATCACTTAGTGTCAATATCCAATGTCATTTTAAATGTACAGGTACTACAGGTTGCAAATAGTTTTACAGATCCTATACGGCATATGGTTGTGTGTTACGACACTTTTCAGGACTTTGGGCCATTCTGAAAGGATTCAAAAGAGACTTCTCAGAGAACAAGCCCCTGAGGCAGGCAGATGTCTAGGGTTCAAGAGATTAATTAGCACTGATGACTTAGAGGTGGATCAGACAGTAAGTACTATACAGGAGTTAAGTAGGTACAGCCTGGCTTAGGTGAACTCATCAGCTTCAAGGAGAGGGGAGTTCCCCTTGATGAAAGCCACTGAATTGTACTGACCATAAACAAATATAGCATTTTTAGGGAAGTTCACCAGCTGAGTCTAGTTATGCCCAGAGGCTCCAAAAGCAGTTTTCTTAAGAACTAAAATGAATAAAGGTCTGCTGAGTAGAAGACGAAAAAAGAGGCAGAAGGAAGAGAACAACATGAAAACAGATTGGTTGCTTTGTTTCCTGTTACTTGCTATTTACAGAATAAAAAGCTTCATAATGGGAAGGTGGCCAGAAAATACAGTGGTTTGGATTGTTTTGGTTAAACTAGAAAACAAACAAATAGCTCCTAAAATGCTGAACCTGCAGAGGGATTTAGGATTCCTGTACTTATATTTGGATGCATGTTTAGCCTAACCTCTAAAAGGGTAGTATCCCAAATCTAAATTGGTCATAAGAACCTATTAAGGGCAGTAAAAATCCAAAGCATTTGTATAGGCACATACGGCAAAATCACATAAAATACCCAAGTAAGAGCAAAGAAAACGTAAACCAATAAACAAGGCTGCCAGGAGAACTAAATTGGAAATGCTGTGGTGTCTCCTCTTATCCAGAGAAGCTGACAAATAAGATATACAGAGTAGTTTAAAAGGGAGAATACACTTATGTCAAGAATATTTACAGGGACAGAGGTGCATTTAGTTATAAAGCAACTGTCTAGAAGAAGAAACTTAGATTTAAGTTTGGTGAAATAGAATTTTTGACGTAATGTTTCTATTTTCAAACCCTTCTCATGATTTTCCCCTCTCTGCACTTCCAACAGCTAGTAGGTGTGTGTAATTTTTTAATATTATTATTTTTACTACTATTGTTATTTCTGAAATATTTCTTTATAGATAGTGGCTCTGCCTGGGCCTGTTTTTCTGTTAATGGTAGAAAATTTGATTTAGTAACAGTTTTTGAAAGAGTTGAGATATTGCTCTTATAACATATGCACACTGGGAGCTTCACAACCTGAAGACAGACTTTTCAGAGCACAGTAAATATGAAGTCAATTGCTACATGTGCCTTTCAAGCAGTGTTAAGGCAACTATGTAGCTCCTCGCAGAAGTACTGTATTGGAATAAGAATTCCAAGAGCTTTCATCAGTGCTAAGGTTGACTAACATTATTGCTTCCCCAGATTCAAATGTGATTTTTGACAGAGTTGGAATACATATCCGCATCAAAAGAAGCGTGACCAGCAAGTCACAGGAGGTGGTTCTCCCCCTCTACTCTGTGCTTGTGACACCCCACCTGGAGTCCTGTGTCCAGCTCTGGAGTCCTCAACATAGAAAGGACACAGAACTGTTGGTACTGGTCCGGCAGAGGGCCACAAAGATGATTAGAGGNAAGTTGTGGATGCCCCATCCCTGGAAGTGTTGAAGACCAGGCAGGATGGGCTTTGAGCAACCTGGTCTAAAAGGAGGTGTCCCTGCCCTTGACAAGGGGGTTGGAACTTGATGATCTGTAAGGTCCCTTCCAACTCTAACCATTCTATGATTCTATGATCTGTTTCTTAAAAAAGGTAAAGAAATAATAAAAGAAGATAACATATTTGGAAAACTTGGTATAAATTTCCTATTTTTTACCACTTCCTGTGAAATTAACTACTATTAATAGGCTGTATAGATGGCTGCAGATTTTTGAAAATACTACTTCACTTAAAAAACAAGTGAATATCAAACAAGGGCTGAAATCAAATAAAAGCATAAAATACTAGTTTCAGGGGGTTCAGAGTAGCCATTTGAATTCCAGGTTTATAAGAAGAAAAAGGTTGTAAGAACCAAAGGTTTGGTTTTGTTTAGTGTTGTTCATTTGTTTGATTTTAAAATCACATCAGCAGCCTGCTAACTGAGCTCTTGTGGATTTCAGAGCATTCAACCTCGCTGTGAATGACAGAAAGTGTTACAGAGTAATTTCAAATGGAACAAAAGTAGTATTGCTGCAGGCCTTAATAAAGGTATACCTTAATACAGGCATACCTTAATAAAGACATTTTAAAAACTAGGAAGACAGGCAAGATTCTGGAATGAATTCATTTTCTCTTACAGAGATGTTTGGTTTCTTGATCAAGGTTATATGTACTCTACTGTTGTTTCTATTCATTGATTATACTTTCATTGCAATCTTCCCATTCTGCGTTAGCTTGCTGCTCTCAGAGATACAGGCTCAGTGAGGGGAAGGAGCTGTCATGACTGACAGACCTTAGTCTTTCTAGAAAATGGAATAAAGAAGACTGGTAATTACCAGTTTGCCTTGACATATTTTAAGCAATTACCTAAGCATTGAAATGTCATTCAAAATAACAATATTTGCTGACTTAACAGGTCTATACTTTTAAAAGGTAATTTCTATAGAACTGTATAGCAGAATCTGAAATAGAAAAGCCTAAGAAATTACCATTCTTTTGTGACTTTTTTCTCTCAGTTAAATTAGTGACAATAGGTCATGCCTATCTGACCCCTTCCTTTCAGTCCTTTTTGTTTCATCTTCCTCTAAATTTAGCAATTACCTGAAAACAACCACACTCACCTTGCTTACAAAGCAGGATTTACTGGAGAGGATCCTAAGGTTTTCCAACTCCTTGCCCTCTAGATCCCATTAAAGAGGAGCTGTACAGCATATGTCCCTCAAAACTCCTCAAAATGTATCTGGAGCTGTATCCCTTTTGATTTCAAAGCTGTTGAGAATTTTGTAATAAGAAATCAGCTAAATGGAGCCTGACATTCTTTTGTCAAAGCTTTACATCTCTCTAGTACTTTATATTTAGGGTGGGGGAGAAAACAAAGGAAAATCAAAACCATGAGAAGTTGAACCAGTTGTACTAAACTTGAGGGGGAGGGAGTGAGGTGTGAGAAGTAGAATCCTTTGCTGACCCCCATAGGCAATAATCTTACAATAGTTAGCCATGCAATTTCATTAGTTATTTGCTGCTAGACAATATTGCTGCCTTCTCGACAAGCCCACACACCATGTGTTCTAATCAGCTAATTACTGCTATATTTCTATCTTATCCTATTCCACAAATGGTATTAGAAAGTAGCTAATGCCACAAATCTTCAAACTAACTTTCACAATCAAGTGGTCTGTGGTCTTTTTTTTTTTTTTTTTTTTTATTTTTTTGGGGGTAAAAGGCCCCNTTTTTTTTTTTTGACTTTATAGAGGTTAAGAGGCCCCTTTGCTTTGTATTTATCTCTATAATATGTCTGACAGTTACTTCACTATGCTGAGACATTTCAATACATAAGTTTCATACAGGTGACTGAAGGTGATTCAGAAGCTGAAACTGAAATTCTTTAAGCTCTGAGGCAGTATAGAGTGGAGTTGTGGGGAAGGGGTCTCAGCCACTCTTTTTTTCCTGTTTTCATTAATCAGGATGGAGTTCAGACAGCTCTGATCTCCAGGATCTGTTTTGAATGTTGCTATGAAAAATTGGTGGGTTTTATTTTGTTTTTAATTTGATATATTGTAGTCCTAGGTTTTCAATTTTATACTGTGGAACGGCACATTATTTAGTTTCAGCTACAGAATGCTTAAGCTTTTGGTGTTTGTTTTAGTGGGACATCTTGACACATTACAAATAATGTAAAATCCTGTATTTCATATCATTTATTTATATGAAGCAGTATAGAAAATGCGTCATAGTTTTTGTCATTCAGGTACCTTTTCCCACATTTTTTTTGTTTCCAGATCTAACTTTTTATATGCTGAAACAGTTCTTCTTCCCCAATTTCAGTGAAATATATATTGACACATAACTCCTTTTTACACCTCAGGAAGTACTCTGATTAAGATCAGCTCATGCTCGTGAAGGACAAATCTCAAAAGGTTCAAATCAGATCCA
>VZRU01000457.1:560469-583919 GCA_013398155.1 Pedionomus torquatus
TTCTGCTTTATTTATTTCCTATACTGTTGCCTTTAGAATCAGGTTTGGCTACTGAACACATCCTGACAGAGTTACCCAGTCTTTATTAGAATAAATTATTACTAGTTTTTTAAGCAATATGTAAGTAATAATTTATTAGTTATTAAAAAAAAAAAAAAAAAAAGGGAAATCTTAAAATTTGGAATTTTTTGTTTTCATTAAAATTATATATTTACCCATATACTTTCTAAAAAGCAAAAATTCAACTACAGCAAACTGAAATATTTAGATTGACTGTCTACATATGAAGCAAAAAGACAGTCTTATTTGATTTCATACAGAATGTTTCCCGTGAATGTATTTGCTGTGTAAAATTCTGAGATCCTATTCTCTAGACACGTAAAGAGGTTTCATCTCAGATCAGAATGTGGTTAAAAGACTTGCATAGCCTGTTTAATTAACTTCTTTCACCATTGGCCATGACTTCAATCATTTGCAGTAGCTTAAATTTCACAGGTGTGCTTGTCTGCTTGTTTGTTTGGGTGGGTTTTTTTTTCTCTCAATATAAAACAGCAACACACACTCTGCCCGGTTTATTATCGTTCTGCCATCTCAGCAGATTATTGTCCATCGGTGGAGGAAAGGCTGAAGGGCTGAATTTGAGAAGCAGGATGCAGGGAGAAGGAACACTGCCACCTACTGCAGTAGCTCTCCCCACTTCACCTCCAAACTCTGTTTTACTGGGAGGCATCCAAGCTGAAGTTGCTTGTGCTGAGAGCTGCAGTATCAGCGTTGCCCCAGCAGCCTAACTGCATATGTTGCTGTCAAAAGTCCCGAAGAACCCACTAGTTATATTAGGAAAAACCATGATCACCGAACTCCTCACTTTCCTTTTTGTTATTCCTCCTTGCTGGTTGGGGAATTCACCTACATACGTGTGGCAAAGCTAAAAGGAACAGACACATGTAGTGATAACGTCTCGGTGCTGCTTCCTCTGGAAGATATGGCATGCAAGTGCTAGAAATTTTCTTGGCACATACACCCAAAGACATGTGTCTGACCAATATGTTAGCAGGCATGAGGCCATTTGGCAGATGGATATGAGCAAACTCAGCCAGCAAATATGTTCATCAACTGTATATGTTGAAGGCATAATATTCACCTGGGGAATTCAAAATGGATCTCAGACCAGGAGAGTTTCCACGCCCGTGATAAAGCTAGCAGATAAGTAACTCAGAGCCCAATGCTTTAGAGATATAATATTTCAAATTTATTCCAAGTCAAAGTGGTATTCTTACTGTCTAATTTGAGTACAGCTAATAGCCATTTCTAACAATGAGATTTCCTGACAACTTCTAATAAAAATCACAAGCAACATTGTTGCAGAAAAAAATTATAGTTATTTTAGGTAAATATTCAAAAATATGGAAAAAAATCAGATGGACAAACCCCAAACTGGACAAAAGTGCCTTTTCTGTAAAGCATATGGTAATGACTCATTTACATAAGTATTTTTTTTTTTGTTTAAGACCAACAGTCTTCAAAGTAAGTGATATGATGTACACTGACTTTACCAAGTTTCTGCTAAAGTGCAGGGTGATTATCCCATCTAGATTTTGCTTGCCATGTTAACTTGATCCATTTAATAAATTATGCAGCAATTTATAAAAATATTAGTATTTGCTCCTAAACAAAAAATATAGTGCAGTTACTAAAATGTTGTAGGTGCAGTGCCGAATTCCTTCAACTGCACATTGGGAACTTGAATAAATAGAATTCTTCCATCTAGTTGTCCATTATTAAGCTATGTGATTTGTTACATACTCTTTCTCATCATTGCACTAGAAAGATAAAGTGTCCCCTCTGGAAAGTTGAGGTCCCAGACACAAAGGTTTTCTGCTGTTTTCTGAAACATTATCAGAAAGATAGATTTCTAAGACATTGTCATACCCTGATGAAGAAGTTATGTTCTGACTAACAGTGACCTTTCCTCAGCTATATGTGCAGAGACTCAGACTCAGTCCCAGTAAAGGTTAATGAAAAGACTTCAAGGCTTCCATTGCTTCCATGGGCCTCCTAGACCTGTGTTGGTATAAATCAATGCCAAAAAAGGAAATGTATTTTTATCTCCTTGATCTGTATACATGAATCCTGTCAAGGTTGGAAGGATGCACACCTCTTTTTAGATAAGCCCTTCTATTGCTTGGAACCATGTTTTAAGTTCTTTTTTATAAAATAACATTTGAATAGTAATTAAAATGATCTTTCTTATTTCCGTGTGAATCCTTGAAAATTGTTCTCATCTAAAAGATTTAATTGTTTTGTTTGACCTTAGACTGGCAAAGCTCTCCATCATCCTTATTACAAATTTGCTTAGTGTTGTCTCTTGTTAGCAGCTGTGCCTTTTCTCTTTTTGCCACTCATTATGCTGATATTGTGTATCTAACTATTTCATTTCAATAGCCTCACTTATTGTTTACAGTGTTGCTTTCTTTATGGAAGCAATATAGTATACATTCCATGTTTCTATTCACACATTTTTTTTGTAGCTCAGCCTTTTAATATCATCTGTTAATTAGATGTAATCATTTGGGTTTTGTTTGCATTTATGTTTTACACATTCTCTTCAGTGAGGGCTGTAAGTGAGGAATACCATTCAGTGAAGACACAATACTGGTCTGAGGTATTCATTCAATAAATTCATTCAATAAATTCAGTAAATAAGTGCTTTCCATGAGAGGCCATAATTGAATGTGCCAGAAATAACACTTCATCCTTATGTAATGATTTCAATTAGTACAAGTTAACATGATTTATAAAATTCTGTAACATGGTATTAAAGCACTACCTTAGGTAAATATCGTTGTTATTTTTGTTGGTGAAGAAAATGAGTATAAAAAGCAAAGGACTAGATTATTAAATAAATTAAATGACAGTACTATCTCTAGTTCATGAAATGAATGCAATCTTATTTGTGTACACAGAGTATTTAGGTGCCTATTTTCCACCAATTTAAAGTTGTCCCTGTGGATCATTCTGCATGTATTACCTTGCAAGAGGGATTTCTTCCCTATAGATGGACTTTCTAACTTTGTTTAACTTTCACTCTGGCAAGTGTTTCACATTACACTTAGAAAAGAGAAAAATCTGATACTTTTTTTGATACTTTTTGAAAAATTTGATACTTGTTGCCTACCAGTAATGTAATATCTGAGTTTGGTAAAAACTTCAAAGAATCAAAAGTTTGTTCATTATGGCTGTGACTTAGTATTTACATTCCCCTTGTATCTAGGGTATTTATATATCTATTTATATATTCATTGATATATTTGCCTTTGGAAAGATTGTGTCACCTTGAATGAACACAACAAATTCAACAACTGAGCAGATGTATTGAGAGTTCAGCAGACAGGCATACATTTTCGTCGATCCATATCCATTTCATTACAGGAATGTTGTCTAGAAAAAATGGAGAAAAGAACAAAAAGAGAACAAAACCCCCTAATATTGGAAAGCTGTTATAATTTGATAGTATTTTGTGATGAGTTGAAGAGCTCCAATTAGTTGTTAAAAAAGAAACTTATTTGAATCTGACAATGCATGATTTCATGCATTACAATTACTGTCATGGGGTGAATTTGGCTAAATCATACATTTAATCACATCATAAAATTTAGAGAGATCATGATTTAATGTTAAAGTCTGAACATGCTAATGCATCATTTCCCATTTTAAAGACACGCAACAATCACTGCTAAATATGTACATATTTTAGCGTTCATTTTGTCTTCTGAAAACAGCAATCGTAGAAGTCTTCTGGGTGGTTTCTGGATCGGATACACAAGGGCAGTAGATCACAGCAGTGCTCATTTTGTAAGTGCCAGATCTTGTGAAACTGGAAATATGAACTAGCAGTAGCGCATTAGGGATCTTAGCTCTTCTGTGCCATGTATGGGAAAAGTGAGTCACAAAAGCCAGCAGAGCAAGTAAGGCTCTGGGGGAGGCAACTGGTGTGGTGAGGCATTCTGCCTTCCTCCCTGCCTGTCTCAGGGACATGAGACATCTCTCTGAAGTGTAATGCAGGGTTTTACCTGGGGTCACTGAACCAGCTCAGTAGAAGCTGGGTTTTTTTTACACAGTAAAGTGATGCGCCACTGAAAGATAATCATTTGGATCTGGGAAGCAGTACAAACATGCCAGTTAATTAGCTCTGCTCTCAGTTTACACAGCTGCACTGCTCCAGGTTGAGTATGATGCTGTACTGCGGTGTAGGCATGCCCTTGGGACTCTCCTCTGGAGATATCTAACCCTGATTTCCTCTTTTGAGATAGCCACCTAAGCAATTCTTCAAAACCACACAGTTATCAGTCCTTTCAAAAGCCAGCTGGAGCAGGTGGAGGTTGAAACCCCCCACTTCTATGCACAGATCAATAGTTACCATCATATTAAAAAGAAAACTGGGAGAAGTTAATTTCAGTACCTACCCCATTCATATTAAGATAAGACATATTAAATGAAGAAGCTTCAACAATATGATCCAACTATAACTTCAGACTAATTGTGAATCGTTCTCCCTTGCTTCTCACCAGACTCCCACCTTCTTCCAGGTGAGTGCCCTAACTAATCAGAAAGGAGGAAAAGTTACAGATAAGAATGGAAGACAGCACAGTCATTTTGTTTCCAACTTTTTTCAAGTATGTTGTAGAAAATAAATACTTATCAAAAATTTTATTAACTATAAGCTCTATGAAAATGTATGAAGTGGTATTCGACTGAAGCAGCCTTGCAAATTCCCAAAGTACTTTTGTTATTCACATGAAGCCCATAAAGCACTTCAAGGTCCTGCTATGGACAAAGCTTGATTAAACATTTAGTCATCAGAAATCAATAAATAAAAACAAATTAAAAAACCCAAGAAAGATATATTCAGTTTCAATGTCTGACATTTGCATTGAAGCTCAACAGACATTTCTGTGCAGAATGTAAATATTGGAGGGTATTTCTCAGTTTTCGCTGTCTTCATCTATGAAATCCTACTCTTTTTTTAATGTTCTCTTCAACACGTGATTGGTGAAAAACACTCCTTTGTTCCTTACAAATACTTCCTACAGCAACGTCATGATATTAGGTGCTTTGAGCTGGAGAGGGCCCCTATATTGGTGCCACCCATCTTTCGCTTGTGCAATAGAAGTTAACCTTTTATAGAAAGAGGAAAAGAAAGAGGAAGAGGAGAGAAGAGGAGACGAGAGAAGACCAAGACATTCCTACTAGGAAGGGCCCTGGAAACATAAACAAGCAAGAGATAATAGAAACTGAGCCAAAACCAAGCAGCTGGACTCCTCTTCATCAGCTGCAAGCTGTGGGGAATCTTAAGTCCTTACACTCCTCATACACATACTCTCCATGAAAATTAGTCAGTTTTACAGAGTGTCACAGAAAGATGGGCAGGAAATGACCTTCACAGGTCACATGGGTCTTGTCCCTTCTCAGCCTTTATTGTTTTCAAAATCCAGGCTGGTCGTATGAATAATTTCTGTTTTATCTTTCGCCAGCCTGAATAAACAAACATAAATAAATGCTGTTTACATACAGAGTAAGTCTACTGCAGCTTGTGAGCAGATGAAGACCTCTCTTTTTAGATAAAAAAATAAATAAGTATGTGAACTCCAGGACATATTTCTAACTGAATGAGACAACAGAGAATATTTTTAAAAGGTGGCAGACTTTGTTTTTTTCCAGTGAAGTACTTTTTCATGTTGTTTTGTTTTCTATTACTTTTTAATTGTAAATTTGGTTACTTCCACATCTTTGACAGCAGAATGCTATGCAGGCACTGGCAAGAGAGCAAGAAAATGCTATGAGTACCTTATTCATTAGCTATAAAAATAAGAAATATGGCATCAAGACAAAAGGTCTTTGGAGATACTAACTGATAACAGCCTAGCACTGACTTCAGGCTGCAAATACAGAACATTTCACATGATGGGGTGGGTCATCCATTTCAACTGAGCATTCAAAACATAAGTACTTGTTCCAGAGCAAGGTACCAAAATCAGTAAACTACAGTAGTCTCTAAAATAAAGTAAACAATTCTGATTTCAGCTTTGTCATAAGGATTTGTTTTGAGACAAATTGAGCTTGTTAAACTTGGAGGGGAAAAAAAATGGAGTTTTTCTTCATGATCAATCTCATCCATCAGAGTATCACCTCATCACTGCTGCTGCCACAAATGTTAGTTTTTCGAATAAGGTTTGAGTCTACCATATAATGTGTATTTTGTTCTCATTTAGATTTAATGAATGGGCCCAGACTTAAGCATGTACTTAAGTGCTTTGATGATTCAGAAAGGAAGAGAATGCACATCTACTCATTCATGGCATTTTTGAATTGGTACAAATGATCATAGTCTGGGATTTGTTTTTTTCTTTCAGCTGCAGATAAGTAAGAACTGTAAGGTCTTCAGGGGAAACTCTGTTCTTGTTTACTTTTATGTTCTTTACACTTAATTTTCTCTGGCTTTCCTTTGTTACTCCAGATTTATCTCAATGTAGCTGAAAACAGCAGTTGGCTCTTACCAATTGAGAGAGAAATGAAAGCAACACAATTTAATTGTCAGTTTGAAAAGCCTTGCAGACATTTATTGAAAAGAAGAGTTCATTTTCTGATCTTTCTTCCTCCTTTTTCTAGACAAGGGAGGAGGTAGTAGTGGGGCATGATATCACTGTTTCTAAAGCCAAACATATCTACAACAGGGGAATAACATTCTTTTTCCTCTCAGAAGCAGACCCGCTTATATTCTCTTGGAGCTCTGTAGGTGTGTTTAGGCAGTGTAAAAACATTGAAGGTAAATTGAACTACCAGTTTGGTAAGAAAGTCTTGAGATTATGGCAGTATTTATAAAAATGTGTTTGAAGCTACCAACTCCTCTTCAGTGTTAAAGATAAAGAAGTTATACCCTTAATGGGAGAAGGAATCTTGACAAATGGTAATAACTCAAATTAAATCACCCAGCATCAACACATTTATCTGACAAGAAGAAAGAAGAACAATTGTATTTCAATTTTTAATGGTTTTTTATTTGTGTTTTTGTGTTGATGTTTGTTAATGATAATTGTCTTTCCCTGTAGTGTTTATTTTTAATGAGCCCCTCAAAATGGAGCATAAATAC
This sequence comes from Pedionomus torquatus, assembly GCA_013398155.1. Lineage (NCBI taxonomy): Eukaryota > Metazoa > Chordata > Aves > Charadriiformes > Pedionomidae > Pedionomus > Pedionomus torquatus. Next base: position 567,617 of record VZRU01000457.1, read on the forward strand.
TGTAAATTCACAACGGTAATTATTCTGATCTACTTACAGAAGAGTATTAAAAAAATAAACAGGACATTGGTGAATTTAAGACTTAAATTAAATTTGATAAATGATTCAAACACTGTTTACTATCACAAATCTGGGGTGCAGACTTGGGTTTAACTTCAGTAACAAAATTATCCAAAGCAGTGTCTCAAGACAACAGCCTAATTTTCTGAACACTCTTAGTACCACTCTGGATTGTACTGAAAGCCATAGTCCATACTGAAGAATATGGCACTGAGAAGCTACCCAAACACCCAGAGACCCAACTTTTATAACTCTATTATGACACAAGTTTAAGTCTCATATAAAAGGGACTAGGATGCCTACTGCTGCAGCTACTTTGCTTCTATAACAAACTTATTCAAACATCCTCTGAGTTTAGCCATAGGGGGTAAAGAAGCCCAGAAAGGAAAGTGCTTGAGCACTTCTACCAGGACTCTGATGATCAGAGACAATGAAATTGTAGGAAAGCCCTCAAGAACATCAGCATAGGTTTATGTTATTAGATTAATCAGTAGGAGGGAATACTTCCAGACACTGCATCATTATGTGTTATCAGAATAGTTGTAAGTATGTTTTGTGGACAGCACTGTCAAACAATGCCAAGGTACAAATCGGGATTTACGGGGGAGTGAGTATTGCTGGTAGGCAAAGCACAGTTAGACACCCTGTACTGATGACTAGGAAAGCTCAGTAACACAGGTATAGAACATTGGTCCCAGCTGGTCTGAAAGCCAAGGAATAGTCTTGGGTGCGCTGAATCTACTAGTGCAGATTTAGCTCAGAGATTAGTTTAAAACAATTAAGTGATTGCACACTAAATTCCATATGTAAAAGAAATTTAGGCAAGTGGTCCTATTTTCTTTAAAATTACCCAATTAATGCAAGCTAGATCCTTGGATTTTGGACCAATTTTAATTTACTGTGCCTTACATTTCACCACTACCTTCAGTGTGAGATTAACATCCTACTTCACAGAGACATAGGCCAAGTTATTTCTTTAAAGCAAGATTTATATGAACTTGAAGATTTATACCCTCATTAAGTAAATAAATGGGCAAATGTCTGTGTATATTTGTATACATCATCAGACAGAAAAAAAATATTTATAAACATATTATTACATAATTTCCCAGGTATGCAAAATTACTGTCAAGAGGTTAAACATTAACTCCTGGACCTTCTCTCAAATTCAATTTGAATCAATTGTACCATGGAGGTCATAGAGAAAAACCTTTATTCCATTTGTTCTGAAAGTAATAGCTATAACACACTGGTAACATTGATACTTTTCTTCTTCAATGAAGGGTTTTTAATTGCTCTGTACTAAGGACTCACCATTCATGTCTCTCACATATATTAGCTTCAGTGGTACTTTCTAGATACAGTGGAAGAAGGTAGAAAATTCTCTCATCATAATGATATGTTGCTGACAAGGGAAAGGATCTGTTCCCAGATCTGAATGTTAAATAATCACTGTTTATACTCAAGAATCACGAAAACTTGTTTGCTAATAGTTTGTGTAGAACAGAACCAGTTTTCTTTTCAGTAATTTCATTTGTCAGTTAAGGCTCTCCTAACTAACGACATTCTCTGTTGTTACTTTATTGGCCAGCCCAGCCTAAACCATGACAGATTTATACCCCTGTGTTCTCTTGTACTTCCACTGTATAATTCAACATACTTTCCTGTGAGTTCCTTTTCCCTAAGGAGTGACAGAGTTCAACGAGTGTTAATTCTCCAAAGGTTTTTAAGGATGTGTGTGCTGTGCTGTCAAGATTCTCCAGACAGAGTGCACAGTGTAACTGCTTAATGACTTTCCATCTCCCTGTGTTGGCACACTATCTTGAAGTCTCAGCTCACCGAGTGCAGGTTCTTGGGGAGTGTTTTAAGATGCAGCATGCGGCTCCACACCGCTTCCTCTGACAGTTCTGCCTTACAGGGGTGGATTTCTCAGTGCCCTCTTTGCTTTTATACTGCACAGTGGAGAGGGTATGCAGCTTTCTAAATGTGCATATGTTCTATAGACCTTTTTGTTTAGCTCAGGATGTTAAGAGGAAAGTCATTAAATCTTATGGGGCAAACATGACTCTGGTGTCAGACTACATCCTCCAAGAGAGAGTTCATTTTTACCTTTATAAGCCTCACTTGCCACTGCTGTCCATATAGCTATGACATTTCCTTCATTTTCTGTATATTGTGTCTTAAAATCGTGAAGGATGACCGAACTCTAACAAGATTCTGTTCGCAGAGCTGAAGCAAAGAACATACTCATAGGCTAACATATTTGTTCACATCAGATCAATTAATTAATGAACCTATCACATGCTCTTATATCCTTGTCTCATCCTTCAACTATATTTCCAAGTTATTCCAGCGTTTACTTGAATTGCTTTGGCACACAGGGCCTTTGTGAAATCAGAGTACAGAGATAAAATAAAAGATAGGGATGTACTATATGGGAGTACTAGCTATGTAGTGATAGGGTCTACACCTTTTGCAGATCCCCTTTACACTGGCTAACCTGGTACACAACATCTCTAAGGAACCACAGGTCAGACCCATGAATCTTTATAACGGGCACCATTTTTGTTCCCTCTTTTTGTCTGGCCTTTAAAGGATGATCCAACAACAAAGGTACAGCTTTGTTGGACAATAAAACATTTATAAAGTCAACGGTGATGAAAATCGGATTGTAAAATAAAACAAATTTTAAAAAAGCCCTTTGAAATAAAAAGGTCAGGTGCAAAAGAAAAGTGGAACAGAGACCATGAGAAAGTATGGAACATAAACCAGCAAGATACTGTTATACCATTACGAGAACAATGGTGAACCATAATGAACAATGAACTACCATATAGCATTGCTATTAAACTAATTTCCTTGAGTTGTTGAACAGGCCTGAATTTAGAAAGGACATCATGGTCACAAATTAATCGTTATGAACTGCATTTCATTATTATTCTTGTCACTCTTATTGTTGCGGAATATTTCAGATTATTTTGAAGCCCTAGAGTTTCATTTGTTTATTCAATTTAAACAGAAAAGATAACAGATTGCCTTTACAATTTATGTTAATGAACATTGTACTTTATTTGTGATTAGATGATTCTGATGCATAACATATAAATCATAAGTCCTGAAAAGTAGTTCTTATTTCTCTCCTTGCATGTTTAAAGTTGATTTCTTCAGAACATTCCATAAAACATTTGTATTCCCCTCCTGCTCCAATACCTCCTTATCAGTCACAATGAAGAGAAGATCCTTTTTCAGATGGTGACAACTCTCAGACAACTGCTAACATCCTTTTTTTTGCCATTTGGGGAAGAGAAAAACAAAAGCCAATGATGAAAGTTAGGCTTCATTTTCACAGGAAAGTAAGCAACTACAAGAATTAATTACTGCTTCAAGAGGGCCATCTCATTCTTGTCTTTCGCTTTAGCTGCCCCTTGACCCTTTCAGTAGAACTGAACTGCTTTCCAGTCTCATCACATCCCATATCACTGTCTTAGTAGTATCTTTCCAAATGGAATACGCAACAGATAAGACATATATAAATGATAAATTGAGAAACAGAAGCCTAGATCTGTTAAGTGATTGATTTAAAATCACCTAGAGGGACAGGGACTGAGCTAGACACAGTATTGTACCCAGTGCAAGGTAAAACATTTGCTTTCTGCCGTGATGCTTTTTTCTCTCTCTCATTGCCCCTCTCTCTCTTTGTTGTACCTTTTATTTTCTCCCAGAATTACATATGTGTAAAGTAAGAGATTTCTCTCCTCCCCTCTGAGCACAGACTTCAGTCTCTTTGAGGGAGGAATTACGAGTTTTATTTTATGAAGCCTTATCCTAGCCCAATTTTGTTTGTCATAAACTGAACAAATAATAATTACAATAAATAGCAGTAAGAATGACTTTATTTACATTTGACTAGTGTGGAAGAAAGCAGCAATTTACCAGTGCTTTGTAAGCATAAATAATACTTGTACATGACCTTTAGCTGCTGTAGCCAGCTGAAGTGGCAGGGAAATCACAAATAAGCCAAAGCAAATTGGGTCACAACAAAGGTCCTGTGTAAGTGGACTTTGTTAGTTTTTACTATGAAGTCGGATGATTGCTACTGTGATAAGAGAGAGCCAAAGCATTCAGTCTAGCTACCCAAAGGGCAGAGTGGGCAGCCTAGACTACTGCTGCCCATTCTATCTTTGTGTCCCTGGGTTGAGAGGCTCAGGACTAACTTTCCTTCTGATGTTGAGAAAATTGCACATTTGAAGGATTCTAGTGTCTTGAGTTCATGAAAATGTTTACTTTATGGCCAGCCGGGCTCTGTGAGATTCAAGGTCTCAGTGTTTTCGAGCCTTGCCAGGTGCAGGGATGAGGAGGAGCAGGTCCTGGGCATTTGACCCAAGCTGGCCAACAGATTTATTTCATACCATGAACATTATATTCAATATAAATTAGAAAAGTTTGCTGCACAGTGGGCTCTCCCTTGATGATGGCGATCCAGACAACTCCTTGCCCTGGTGCTGGACCCCTGAGGCCTCCTTTTCTTCCTGAAGCCATTGGATTCGCAGTGTCCAACATTTGCTGTCCACTGCTGGGACTGCACAGCTTCTGCTGATAGAATTGGCTGAGTATACCTCTTGTAAATCTCATATCAGTGTCGGGATTAATACTGGTTCTTTAGTATTATTGTTAGTTATTTCTTCTATGAAATCTATTTACATTTCAACCCTTGTGTTTCTTTGCATTCCCCGATTCCTCTTTCCTGGGTGGGGAGGTGTCATCGGGTGATAGGATAATTGTCTACACGACAATAAATTGTTCTGGGTTTTCTCAAACCATAACACTTTGTTAGAAATATGTACATGGGTTCTGGCATACTGATTAGGGTGCTGTGGACAAATGACTTCTGCCAGCTACTGCCATCGCTGCCAGTACCTTTTTCGGTGGCATAACTTAAGAGCATTTCAGTATGTAATTCGGTATTGTTCTGTGAGATCTACAGATATACAGAAATATGTTGCAACACGCCAACAAAACTTCATTCTTAATCTTAGGTCATTAGAATCTGATTTGGGACTTCTAATTAATTTCAGCTGTCAGGGCAACTATCTGAACCTATTCTAGACCTGCACTGACATACATATGGTATGATCCATGTCTCATTTCTGATCTCCTAAACCTTATGATTAAAGAGCAAGTAAAACAAAAAGAAAAAAACTACCTTTTAACATGCGTCCTAATAGCAAAGAATTAATAGAATTTATAACAGAAAGGCAGATGTTTGGGGATAAATAAACCATAAAACAGCAGAGTAAAATAGTCTCTGGAGACAGCCTTGTACATTAAGGCTTGCCAAATCCTGTTCTAAACCCCATTATTGAAAAGATTGTTAGGAGTCCTTAAATACAGACTGTCAGAATGGAGGTGTTTGCTTCCAAATTGGAGACAGTTTCTATGAAAGTCTCACACAGTGAGAAAAGTAGCAAAGACAGCAAAAATTAAGAGCTAGGAGACCGTTGGGGTAAGGCAACAAACTTTCACCAAAAAGTTATTAGAAAGTGTGTGACTTAGGAAACCTTAAACATTCTTTCATCTGCTTTCCTTTTATTATTCATTAAGTGTGAATGTTTGTACATATGCATATGCATGCATGAAATTAGTCCTCATAGAAAGGATTCAAATTTCTATGACAGAGCATAAAATCTTAAGCCTATTTCAGACACGGTATGGTATAAGTGAAATAATATAAGTTCTCCATACGTTGCTTTAGTGAAGTATTCTAATCCTACCATCGTGTCTGGCTTTAAATACCTATAGAAGTCCTATACTTCTGTCCACTGTTACTAAACAGGATTTTTAAAGAAGCTAGAATAGTTAGATGGGATTGTGGATACTCTGTTACCTATAAAAAGATCAAGTGATTTTTATTTTATGATTATTAAGTTATTAAATAATCATTTACAACTGTGCAATGTCACATAAAATGTCTGCAACTATCATGTTTTTCTCCACACTGCTTCTATAGCTAGACATTTCTTTTGTGTGTGTGTGTCTATAATATCCCCATCAGCAGTTACAGGTCTCTGCTTCCTGTGAGCGAGTCTATTGACAAGTGAAGATACAAGTTTTTCTCTTCTTGAAAGAAAATTTTGCCTGATTGTCATGGCTTTGCCTCTTCCGTTTCTCAGACTAGTGCTAAAGAATTGTCTGTAATGATTAATGAATAAGTTTCCAATACTGGAACTTCCTGTTGCATATAATGAATTTAGCAACAAAGACATCAAAGTTGAAAAACGGATCAGGTCCTGCCATCAAGTATCATATTGTAAGTAATGAAATACTAAAGAGAAAGAAAAATCATCTTGTTTGTTTGTTTGTATGGTTTGTTTTGGTTTTAAATATTATCCTAAAACTGATTATAGAGCTGCTATTTATGCATCATTTAATCAGGAAATAAAATGAAGGTTAATACAAGACACCCTTCCATACAATTCAGAAGATACAAAGATAGGGTGATGTTCTTATTGCTGTATTTGTATAGCAGCATAAGATGGTCACGTGACCTTAACCATCTGTTCCAGATGATCCAATGAAGTGAATAGTTTATAAACAAATCAGATAATTGAGGTTTATATTTAAAGGTAGAAAACACATAAAAGGACAATGGTTATTTTTGCTCATTAAATAGCTATTTATTAATATTTAAGACTTTGCATTGTGTGGTTTTGGAATATTTAGAGTTCTTCTGTCATGAATTATTGTTTTTCATTTTATAGTCATTAAACTATGTAAGGTTTCACAAGTATATGGAAACTAGGCTGTTCATACATTAAAATGAATGACAGGTGCTTAACCTGCATTCAGAATTAAAGTAATTACAATATATGAAGCACAGGGTAAAAAATACCCCATTTTACAGGCATAGTAAATCTCAGAAGCTGTGTGTCTTAGGTGATTTCATGTCTGCAGTATCTAAACAAATTAACGGAGCTGAGGTACAAAGAGGATATATAAATATTCAAGTTCACATCAGAACTTCAAAGACTGTCAAGAAGTTGAAACCTGTATGGGTAAGTCTAGCACCTGGACCTTGACGTGTTTTACCTGTCCAAAAGAAAGGCACCCCTGACAGATTGTCTGGAATTGCACAGTAGAAAATGAAAGCAGAAGATCTGACTTCTAATTGACAGGTCTAATCTCTATCCAAGGAAGATCCAGCTGCAGTAGTAATGAATATTCAGACACTTGTTTTAGCAGCCTTGGTGTTCAAGAACAAAAATTTTGATAGTGAGTATCCTGTAATAAAGGTGCACACTAGTGAAGTGATAAACATTTTAGAGATACTAGTCAGGAAAAATTCAATCAATTTAATTAAATTATGTTCTTTTCTGCAGGAGAGTCAGAATAGTGGGAAAAGCTCAGTCGAGCATCAAAATATTCATAAGCAAAAAAGCCCTCACATGAAGATATTGATCTAAAAATGCCTCAACTATGCTGACATTCTGTTTATCACAAAATTTTCAAAATCTGGATCAAAACAGATGTATTCTCAGTAGTCACTAATGTTGGCAATTACATCTAGTTGCTTATGAATGCATCTTGCACAATTTGCAATTACTGTACAAACTAGGGAACTACCCAGGGAGTTCCTATTGTGTGCTGGAAGCTCAGTAATCCTGGTTTCTAAAAACAGCAACTGAATGAGCTTTCATGTGCCCCACTTTTGTAAAATTATATATGAATAACTTTTTTTTTTTCTTCTTCTTCTTTCTCAATACCTTTTCTTAATCAATTTATTTTTGTATAAGTCACAAGAACACACTCTTCTGAGACAGCAACTATGACTATGATTTCAGTAGGGATGAGGGTAAGTTGTTCAATCAGACCTGTTCCTTAATATCTCCCATGTTATCACAGAGTCAGAGATTGACTCAAGCACTTATAGCAAGTCCAGAGCTTCCCCAGAGTTTGGGATCTTGTTTGTGTTTTATTATTATGGTGATTTTCATTCCATTCTTTTCTATACTATAGAGTGACAGAATTTAATATACTACTTGGCAATTTTTACCTCATGTTTTTCCACTAATACTTCTTTTTCTATTCTTATGACACTTAGACAGGCTAGATATATCTGTAGTCCTTAGAGGATGCAGGAGACTCCCTGTTGATCTAATTGCTGACTAAATACACTTGATTACTGCTTAAATCCACCTGGTTTATTATCCAGAAATATCAGTTCTTCTTAATCTTCAATGACTCCTGATTTTCTAAAGTTTCATGGAGGGTGAAAATAATAAACTTGACTGTAATACAAACCAATGTATCTTAGATTGTGTCATAAAGAGAGTAAACACAGGTTCTTCTCATATAAAGCTCCAGACCCATTGGCTGAACACTGGAAATGTTTTTTATTGGTTTTTCCCTTATGTTTTTGTTACGGCTATTTCTGCTGGTGCTGCTAAGCTCTAGTTTCAAGAAAAAAAATATGAATGGAGACAGCTGTAGACTTGATGGTTCATTGGGATCTTTGAAGATGTTGGTTTTATGGACATCTCTTTTTAGTTTCTATTTGGATCTTGTCTGCCTGGCATTGACATGCTCCCAATACAGTATTCTTCCCATCTTTTATTCAGGTGTCTTTTAAATAAAGTCACCCTCTGTTTTCCTTTGTGATCTGTTACTGATTTCCACATCTCTGTGCAGCTACAAAGAGTTTTGATCTGACTACATGCAAAATATAATTGAGCTGAATATTATTGTAAGCAATTTCAGTTAAGACTGATTATGTTTGTAGAAGAGAAGGAAAAAAGTAATTTCAACAACAGGGACATATTTCACCAGAAGAAAAGCTCCCTTTTATGTTGCTTGACAAACTCACATTTTGGCATTTCAACACTGTTCTATGTTCTGAATAGTCTATTGAGTATAAATCATTTTTATTATAGCATGCACTGTTCTTGATAATAAACTTTTAAACACCGTTGTGTTACCCATACATAACCAGTACCTTTTAGCTAACAACAATAGTTTCTCTCATGACAAGTAATGATTTTAATAAAAGACTACAGGAAAAAGCCTAATAGTACCCACTGATTGACTCTTTTCCCACCCAGACCAGTTTGTTATACAAAACTGCCTAATTCTGTCCTTTCTCTGAAAAGGTCTAATTATTTCTACCCAGCAGTTATAAATTATTGTATGACCAACAAGAAGCTATGCAAGCAATTGGGAGCAGATAGAATAACAAAAAAGCAAACTGAACAACACCAAACCCTTATTGTCCCTCATTCAAATACCAAAGTAACCTTTCCATGACTAACAGACTCTATAGAGACCATTTATTCTCTCTGTCAGTTGAACTTTGGAGGCTGCATATGACAAATTTAGCTACCCAACACTTCATGCAGGATTGACATTCCTAATAGAATTTGAGTGGTACGAAAGATAACAGAAGTCTCTCCAACCCATTCACTTGTGGAATATGGGATAAACATTAAAACAGTGCAGATGGACTTGAGTCGAGGGATTTGTTGTTTCCACACAAATAAGTTTCTACAAGGTCTTGTCAAACTTCTAATTTAAAATACAAAACCCAGCAGGCTTCCTGCCTCTCCCTCTTGGAGACTACAGGCTGCAGGTTCCCTTTTTTGCACAGGCTTATCTTCTGGCGGATAGCAGTGCTTGTCTTCCTACTTTACTCATTTGTGGAATGATTTAGAAGATGGTGATACAATTTCGAAGGTATCCTTAAGAAGCTAACCAAGTAAGTCTTGGAAAAAAAGTCTACCCTTTATTACCTCAGCATCGAAATGTTTTCTTGCTGCCAAGTGATGCCTAGGATAGTAAGTGCTATATTCGATCATGTGTGTCAATCTTTATATTCGATCATGTGTGTCAATCTTTCTTTTGAATATTGTTTTGAGAGTGAGGTGCTTTGAGAGACAGGGTAGATGAAGTGCATACTGATTATACTGTGATCAGAAAAAAAAATACAACTACAGACTTTGACTTCAAAGGCTTTCTGTTCTATCCCATGACCCTTCAAGACATTCACATTCAACAATCTCAAAAAAACATAAATTGTATATGAAAGTATCTTAGATGTGGGCAGTTTACCTCAGCAGCATCAAACAACTTTATTTCTTAACACATATAGATAGAAAAGTCATTAATTAAACCNTTAGATCGTGTTGACTTCACAGCACCAACTCTCTCAACTTTGTGTAATGAAGTTAGCTTTTATTTCCTTACTCAAGACATGTTTTAGGTCTCATACCATCTGATGCATTTCAGTTATACAACCTGTTAACTATTAAATGGTATTTGTAGGTAAGTGAATAACTTTTGCAGAGGTGTCTGCCTATCCTGAGCTGTAGCCAAGTTAATTTATTTATATCTTTTCACTCTTCTCTCAAAGACCTGTGTAACCGTTGTTAGGATTCTATCTAAATACCATAAGACTGTGAAGGAGGCAAAAGCTACCGAGATCCTCTAATCTGACCTGTGACATTACTTGGGCCAATAATTTTCACCATTGATTTCAGGAAAATGGTAATTTGTAATTTTATAGATGATTTAAACTATAATTTAAATACTTATGATGACTTTTTATTGGTAAAGACCACAAAGCATGCTTTTGGGTATTGTAAACCTAAAACATTAAATAATTAATCATTATTAATCATTACTATGAATACCACATGGGATTTACAACCATTGAACTAAGTTATGAATACAGAATGTTAACTGATTGAAAGAAGTTTGGCCAATGAATCCAGGCAACAATTGCTGTGGCCGTTCAATGTTTTTATGTGAACAGGAAAATATCATATGTCACCTGAAAAAGCAAACATGTGAGTTATATCCATTGATATGAGAACAGAAGTTTTCATTTTTTATTTGCAGTGCTCCTGGAATCCAATCTGCTGTGTGTGAAGAACTTATTTTGTCTGGAAATGAAATAAGTGAACCTTTTTCTCACTAGTATGTGATTAAACTTGAGGTTAATACATCCATGTAAACTAAAATCTCTGCTGCCATGCTAGTTAACCAAGAACTAATCAACAAGGTCAAAACAGCTTATGCAGCAATTTAGCCTATCCTAAAAGAGACATCTATGGTATGGTCAGCAGAAAAAGCCTATTAAGCTGCACTGATGATATTGGATAGCTCTTTGCTAACCAGAGAGGCAGGTTTGTCACCTCACTCACACATAGACTGTGACCTAATCTCAGGTGTCTGCACAAAAGTTACCCCGAGTGTAGTCCTCCTTTGGTCCTATTTCAGTGTAGTCCTTCTTGTGGCTGCAGGGAAAAAACATCAAAAAACTGTAATGTTGTTAGGAAGAATCACTGAGAGTATACAGTAATCGAGACAAGTAACAACCAAAAAATACAAGAAAGCATGCTGCGTTGTGAATCTCTGTAGGAGATGTATCTGTCCTTGAATGCAAAATAAGCCACCACAGTCACGGAGAAAGATATCTGTCAGAAAATACCTTTCCATCATTGTTATCTCAGCAGATAAAGAAAATATGCATGACACATAGATACTTCCTACAGTATAGATACTTTTTTTATTACTCATTCTTAAGCTTCTGTTCTTCAGTATGTACAAAGACACAGTACCTAAGAGTAAGTGCCATAGCGCAGTATCAGTCATTTTAAAGAATTCAGAAATTCACATAAGTTTTATGTGGATTTAGACTATGATGCATTCCTTTACTTTTAAAAGTAACAAATTTAGGCCAGCCATAAAGTAAACCCAAGACAAGCCCATTTAACTTCCTGAATATTCCTTAAAAATAGGAAAAAAAAAAACCATCCCAAGTAAATCTAGCCTTTCATTTTCCAATGTATAAGTGAATTTTTCCCAAACAGTTTTTTATTAAAATATTTTACATGTATGCATTCAGTGTATGAATTTTTACTACTCAAGTGAAATGGATAAACATTTTTGTGAATACAGAGCTACTGATCCCACAGTAAAGTATTAAACATTTAAAACAGCTGAGTAAAAGCTGTATACCACAGGCTTCCCAAAAGAAAAGAAAAAAGAAAGAAAACAAGTCATATTTGAGTTTAGCAATACAGAAACAAGCATTTCAGCAGATCTGCATGCTTCATATTTTAATAACTTTACAAGTTGTTTATATATTCTTTGAGCCTTTCCCAGAGTTTCGCCAGAAACATCTCCACACACAGCAAAGATGGAAACAAGGTACTATTATCAGCTCAATCATCTCAGTGTGTCTTTTATTTTTATATTGGCAGACCTTCAACACTTGTCACACTGTGAGCCTAACTCCCCATTAAATTATGCTTTTGGACCCGAGGGGAGAGGAAGAAAAGCAATACACCATGAATAAACTTATTTCCCAAATCAATTTTGAAACTTAATTATGAATTAGCAATAAGATGATCTGTTCCTACCCTGGATATTTAGACGGTATCTTAAAAGAAGGAAAGGTTGAGCGTTGTCAGTTAAAACTATTACTGACCAATGATTTCAAACTAAATTAAAATCAAACAATTAAAACACCTCCTGTTACTTAGGCAGTATCAGTGAAATTGTGTAGGACCCTTTTGAACTGTCACATACTTCAACTACCCACTTTTAAAGACATTTTTAGTAGTCACTTCAGAAGAGATCAACAGAACTTACATCTGTGGTGAAACCTCTGAGTTAGTAATTTGATTCAATTTCCTCTGTGTAGGCAACTAGTGACAGACATTTGTGATATCTGCCTGTGGGCAAATGAATTATGTCAATACAAACAGGCATTTGTAGGATGAAATTTGTCTAAAGAAGATCACCAAGACAGGTAAAGTGGACTATTCTGAAGCACCTGGAGTTCTTTTGTGGACACCTGAATCTAGACAAGGGAAATAACATCTGAATTCCTAATGGAAAAGTTTCCAATTACTTCCCTCAATTTTTTGAGAGGTTTTGCAAACCTCCGCTGTCAGTCTTGCACTGATGAGGAAGACAAAGAAGGGGTAAAGACACAGTTATCTTAGATGAATAGAGAAGACAGTTGGTAGCCTGGTAGTGGCACTAAAATAATATAAACATGTGAACAAGATCTTAGAAATAATAGGCTACCCCATGTAGTAGAAAATCTAGACCTCAGATATTAACTGTTTTCTGTTGATTTTTTTTTTTTTTTTTTTTTTTTTTTGCGGGGATGGAGTTTTTTTTCTGTTTGTGTTGTGATTTTATTCTCCCAGTTACAGGTGAAATAATTAATTTTTCTGTGGTTAATTTTGTCCTTATACATTAATTAGAACTTAACTACTGGATAGTGTTTTCTGGTAGTTTTGCTTCCTTACAAATACAAATTTGAATTAGCTGGTGAAGAATGCTAAGAATTTCAAATGGTTATCCAGAAGCCAGGATTCATAGTCTGAGAAAAACTTTCTTAATGATGTTGTATATCAGAATGAATGTGAACTTTTAGGGTTTGGGAAGATTATACATGGTTCTGTGGCTAGTTAAAGAGAGAAATACATTGAAGCCAAAATAAGAATAAAATAAAAATCTGAACAAATTCCATAGACTTATATACACGTGTAAAGTGATGTACTACTCAGACACTGAAGAGAATAATCAGCTGTTCCCTGCAGCGGTAAGAAAAGCCTTGACAGCTGCGAACCAATTATGGCCCCTGAAACCTTCACCAAGCCCTAATCAAGAAAAGTGTTTGTTATTGTCTTCCATCCACTGCAAAGTAAACAAGATGCCTGAATGCCTTGGAGGCAAGGAGGAAATTTCTTAGACATAAAACCTCCAAACTGACTTTGAGCGTGTTTATATTCCTCTCAGAAGATAGAGAATTTTCTGAAATACTAAATTAAGTACATTCCCCCAAGAGATCCCCTTAAGAAATAATTCTGACATAAAGGTTTCAGCTCCCTATCTTTCTGTCACTGAACCTTTAATTCTTTTCTCCATGGAAAACTTTCATCAGGCTCCACTTTACCCATTCGAGCCTACCCCACCCCTTCCAAATTCCTAAGTGAAACCATACCCAGAGCCAGAAATATTCATAGCACTTGTCCAGAATACTTAAAATTATGCAGGAAAAGGCTCTCATTGATCAAACCTGACTAGTTTACTGCTGCAAATGTTTGCAGTGAGCTTCATTTAAAACTTGGATTAACCAGCTGCTGCATTTGGCTCCAAAGATCCTATCCAAGGATGAGGTCAGGGAGTCAGTGTGAGCATGGGAGGCTACAACGGGCTGGAAGATTTGAATTCAGAGTACTTGAAGAAGGAAAGAGTCTGAAATCATGGTGCAGGGATTATTTTCTCTTGATAGAACAGAAAAGTAACTAGAAGAGAGCTAGTGGCTAAACCACAGTACTGAGACCAGCTCCCTTACTGCACGCTCGGGTAAGATTTGGTTCACAAGAAGCCTTTAAACTGTTTTCCCTCTGTGGACACAGTACGTGTTTGACACTTGTGCAATCCAAGTTTGTCACTCCAGGGTAGTAAACAAAGTGCATGTTAGCCCACAGGGTTAAATAATTTTTGACACAATTAAGTAAAGCAGAGCTGGAATGAGAGAAGATAAACAAATTTCACTTGTAATAAACTAAAATGAATCATCAGAGACATCCAGTTGCTACTGAGAAAATTGGATATTTTTTTTTTCAAGAAAATTACACCTTTCCTGATTTAAACTAAAAGCAAAAGTCTGTGAGATTGGGCTACCTTTCTTAAAAACATTTCACAAAGATGATCTCTCTGTTGAGCTCCCCCTTCTAAGTTTCAAGATCAGTCAGATCTAAAAAGCAGAACCGAGACAAAACAGTTGAGTCTGACCTGATTTTGACATGGAACCACAAATTGTCCCTAGATTCCTTCCAGTCTGGACCTGGCATTCATTCAAAGACTAGAAAAAACTTGGTAAACCTCTTGATGAATCTGAGCTCTGGGCAGAAGATTCAATAATATAACTCTAGGCCAAATTATAGTGGTTCCTGAATTTATAATGGAAGATTGACAAATTCTAGAGGTCAGATACCTCCAATACCTTCCCTGGCAATGGTTTCTTTCACTTGCTGTTTGTTTTGGTAGGTATTGCAATCTTTCAGAATTTAAACAGAATAATCATGAATTAATGTGGGGGTTTCCGGTTCAGGGTGTCCTGAACAGCTTTGTTATTATAAAAGCTGGCATGTACATGAGACAACTGTGTCGAAATTTTTACTGTGCTGCACAACTATGAGGAAGCTGGTCTGACACTAAGTACTTCTAGGGAAGTGGACCTACACTGGGAATGCCGGAACTAGAGCCAAAATAATCCAGAAGACATGAGACATGTAGACATTACATTTATTCAAGTGCTTTTTTTGTGGTGTGCTCTGAGGCAGTGATTCCTCCAGTCACAGAGACAAGAGAGCTGTCAGGACACTGTCCAGTAGCCACCCCTTCAGTGCATGTTTTTTATTACCATAAAAACATGGAGGAAGAATCAAGGGAATACTAAATAGAGTAAAATAATGCAATGTACCAAGGTGTCTCATTGGGGATGGGATTGTCCGGAGGAGAACTGAATCTCGGTATTAGAATAACCTGAAATTTGGTAAAAGTTGGGTTCATACCTCACTCCTATTTAAAGTATCTCTGTATATCCAGTTTAAAAGATTGTATTAAATGGTGTTATTTAAATAAGAAAAATGTAATTTTCATGGATTTAGAATGTAGAATGCTCTTCTAGGTTCTGTGTTACTGATTGAGAGACCAAATATGCATTTGAAAATGGTGCAGAGTGTGCATTCACCAAGGATCAATACTTGTTCCCAAGGAGACCAAGGATGTGAATTCTATGAAATTTGCTGTCAGTTCATGGAGATCACAACATCTGTCTTGTTTTCTTTTTTCCATAACATCTATAGGAGTAACTTTTGCACTTTTCTAGAAAGCATATAGCTGCCAGAATATTTCATTAGACTTTCGTAGTCATAATTTAATATAAGAATATTTCATTTAAATGCAATAGAGGGAAACACAAATGAACATGTAGATCTAGAAAAAATATAAAGTATGGTTGCAGACATATTCTTTGGATTGAAAATAGATTACTGAGGAGGGAAACTGGTTTTCTGAACCTGTTTGTGTGTTTCTTACTCTTGAAATTTCACCTCATGTGTCTCAGCGGAATGATGATTGATGATTCTATGAAGACAGGCTGAGAGAACTGGGGCTGTCCAACCTGGAGAAGATAAGGCTCTGGGGATACCTTATTGCAGCCTTC
>VZRU01000458.1:11828-23836 GCA_013398155.1 Pedionomus torquatus
AGCCTTCTCTTCTCCAGGCTCCAGAGTCCCAGCTCTCTCAGCCTGTCTTCATAGTTGAGGTGCTCCATCCCTCTGACCATCTTGGTGGATGGTCCACTGGATCCATTCCAGCAGGTCCATGTCCTTTCTAGGTTTGGACCCCAGAGCCAAATGCCACTGGAAAACAGAGGTTGGCAGTTCCTTCACACCCCGTGCAGTTACACCTCAGGGTTCTTCTGCAGGAGAAAATTGGTGCAAAACATTTGCATGGAAGAAAAAATGCAGCGGAGTGACTTTAGGGAAAGAAACATCCCGTGAGGGGTGTTAATTGCAAAGATCCTGCCGCTTAGGAACTCCCCAAGATGTAATTTGTTGGAGGGTGGGAAGTTGCTGTGGGCGATGCTTGTGCCTGGCTCGTGCCCTGCTCCTTGCTTGGCTGCTGTCGAGGGGAGGATGGTGGTGACCCTGGCCCTTTGGTGTCAGTTGGTACAGCTGCTTCTTACATGACGGTGGCTAAAATTCCCCTTTTCAGTTGTGGGAACTCCCCGAGCGGACCCCGGTCTGTCCTCCTGGCTGGGGATGAGGGGAGAGACACGTCTGCACAGGGACCCCCATCTCCACAGGCAGCGTGAGCAGCAGAGCCTGCCTCTCCAGAGCCTTCCAACCAGCTGCTCCTTCTCCACTTTGTTTACTTCAAATTGTCAGGTTTTGGCCTGTTTTCTGGCAGCCGCTGCCAGGCTCCGGGCGCCTCCGCCAGCCCCTGTCCTCACCGCTTACCGCTGCTCTTGGTTCTCTTCCAGGCTGCCCATCGGGGACGTTCAAGGCCAGCCAAGGGGATGAAGGATGTGTCCACTGCCCGATTAACAGCCGGACAACTTCAGAAGGGGCCACTAACTGCGTGTGCCGAAACGGATACTATCGGGCAGACGCCGATCCTGTCGACATGCCGTGCACCAGTACGTGGGCTCTGGGCAACTGGGGAGGGAGCGTGTGGGGCTGGGAAAGGAGAGGTGGATCGGTCCAAGCACTGGGGGATGCTTAAATAAGGAGTCTGCCTCAGTAGGGTTCTGGAGGAAGCTGGGGTCTCCTCCTCCTCACATGCGTGGGTCTTCACTTGCGAAGCTTTTGCACCTGCAAAGAGGACAGAAATGGGGATTGGTCTATGCTGGTGTGGGCAGTGGGATGGCTTCACGCTGGGACAACATCCTGATGAGAAGAGCTGCACGGTGACCTACGGGAAATTAGTGCAGAGGGCCGGGTTCAGAACCGCTGCAGAAAATAACTGGTGAATGGGAGGCAGGCTGAGAGAGCTGGGGCTGTTCAGCCTGGAGAAGAGAAGGCTCCAAGGAGACCTTAGAGCAGCCTTCCAGGATCTGAAGGGAGCTCCAGGAGAGCTGGAGAGGGACTCTTGGTCAGGGAGGGGAGGGACAGGACAAGGGGGAAGGGTTTTAAATTGGAAGAGGGGAGATTGAGATGGGATCTGAGGAAGAACTTCTTTGGTGTGAGGGTGGTGAGGCACTGGAAGAGGTTGCCCAGAGAAGCTGTGGCTGCCCCATCCCTGGAGAGGTTCAAGGCCAGGCTGGATGGGGCTTGGAGCAACCTGGGGTGGTGGGAGGTGTCCCTGCCCAGGGCAGGGGGGTTGGAACTGGATGATCTTGAAGGTCCCTTCCAACTTTAACCATTCCATGATTCTATGCATTTTGCCAGGGATGCCATGTAATCATATGAGCCTGGGTTAAGGGGATGGGTTTTGGTGTCACTCCTGTCTTTGGCTGTCTCTCCTGCTCCACACATCCCTGACACCAAGAGACCACCCAGCTCTGTGTTTGCCTTCTGTGGTCCCATCCAGGGAGGGGAAAAGGATGGGATGCAGCTGGTCCTGTAGTGTTGAGCCGAGCTCTGGCTCTTACACCTATCTGTCTATTCCCTTTACAGCCATCCCATCTGCCCCCCAGGCCGTCATCTCCAGTGTGAACGAGACCTCGCTGATGCTGGAGTGGACCCCACCACGGGACTCGGGGGGCCGGGAGGACCTGGTGTACAACATCATCTGCAAGAGCTGTGGCTCCGGCCGCGGGGCGTGCACACGCTGTGGGGACAACGTGCAGTTCGCCCCCCGCCAGCTGGGCCTGACAGAGCCCCGCATCTACATCAGCGACCTGCTGGCCCACACCCAGTACACCTTTGAGATCCAGGCAGTGAACGGCGTCACTGACCAGAGTCCCTTCTCCCCGCAGTTTGCATCAGTGAACATCACCACCAACCAGGCCGGTAAGAGTGCAGACCTGCGTCTCTCAGCCCATCTCTCCTGGAAGGGGAGGTGGTGGGCAGAGACCTCCTGGTCAAGAAGTGCTGGATGAAACCCTTTGGGGTGAGCAGGGCTTGAAGGGGAGGGGAGGCAGAGGTGAGATGTGGTGTCACTTGCTCTTTAACACTGGTGACGATGAAAGCATGTGGGCCTGGCAATTCCCAGATGAATCCCAAGCCTTGGGGGTGAAAAATGTCCCTTATTTTGGGGGGAAAAGCTGGAGTGTGCCCCAAGGTGGAGCTGCCCTCCTTCTCACCACAGCGGACCAGTTTGTGTCACGCTCCCCTGGTGTCTCAGCATCCCTCTCCAGCATGGGGGGGCTGTTCCTGAGGTTGTTGCCTTGGACCATTGGTTGCACACACAGTTGGCGTGGTGCTCCCTGCCGCTGGCAGCCGTGCTGCAGCCCCTGCTCCTGTGTCCCGAGGAGGGAAGGTGACATTAGCACCAGCATTTTGTCACAAGCCACTCTCTCTGCTCTGACCGCGGAGAAAACCAGGACAGACTGCGAAAGCAAAGGAAAGCCACAGAGAAGAAGGGCTGGGAGATGGATATATAGGGGGTGACCACCTGGAAGTCTTCTCTGGGTCCTGTGCCACTGCTGAGTCACCTTGGTGAAGAAGGCCAAGCAGCAGAGCTGGAAGGGTTTCATTCAGGCTCTCCAGCTGTGTGGTGGCCAGGGGGAGGTTTGCTACGCTCCCCCCGTGCAGGGTGGTTTTGCCTGGGGAAGGGATGTGCCAGGGTGGCTGGTGGTGCTGCTGCTGGAAGATACACCAGCAGCACCCAGGCAGCAGCCATTGCTGGTGGCAGGAGGCCCCACAGAGCTGCTGGCCAGGGGTTGTGCTCCTCAGCCCACCTGGAAGCCATCTGGAGCTGGAACACAGACTGGATCCGGGGCTTGGCTTGGTCCTCTCGCATGGTGGAAGCATGTCAGTGAGGTACAAGCGTGTGTGGGAGCAAGAGAGTTTCTGTGGTCCTTCTGAGCACTGCAGCAAATGTGTGGGGTTGTACAAATGCGCCCCAGGCTGCCCTGGACACTACATGACCTTCAAGACTGAATTTGGCAGTCGTAGAATATTTGCATTTCCACTGAATTGCCTGGAGACCCTGGTGCATGCAGGCTGCAGGGCACAAGGAGGTGTTTGGTCCCGGGTAAAGGAGCAGGGGTGCAGGTGGGCATCACTTGGTTGGGGATGCAGGCCACCGAGACAGACAAAAATGTCTGGGTCACACGTGAACCAGCGGAGTGATCTCCGATCTTATGCGAGCTCAGGAGCCGTGGGGTCACAACGGCTTTTGATACCGTGTCAGAAGCCTTGAAGAAGGTAGATTTGGGATAGAGATGAGCCGTGGCTTGATGGTGACCAAGGAAAATATCAGCAGGTGATGGAGAGGAACTGGTCTGGGACAGGGACCCATTGTGGCTTCCAGAGATGGTTGACAGAGGCAAGGTGGGCATGATGCTGCCCAGGGCTCCCGTCCCACGCTATGGATGAGTTATTTAGCACTCGGGTTTTGCACTTGGCAGTTCTGCAGTGTGCTCATTACCTCCATGTGCTGTCTGTGGCTACTTCCACCTTAGCAAACCCAGGAAGCCGAGGTGCCAGCGAAGCCTTTTCGGTCCCCTGGATCCTCCTCCTTGGGTTTTCCTTGTTTGACACTCCTTTATTATCAGGGCTCACACTTCTCAGCCTGTGTGATGTCTCTCTTAATGTATCTATTCATTAGCACTAAACAGTAACTGTCTGCTTGCTAATTCCTCTGTAATTAGAGGCTCTGAATTCTTCTGCTTACACTTGCACCGCCTGGCAGCCTTGATGTAGATCATTAGCCCTTGGTAACAGAAGCTGCAGACACAAAGGCAGAGCTGGGACAGGAGAATGGAGGGTGTTGCAGGGAGAGGGGGAGAGTGAACAGAGGGAGAGGAGGGATGAGCCCAGGGAACCAGCAGTGGCAGCATCCCCCTGCCTTTGCCCTGGGCTCAGCAGCCACCCAGGGCTCCTTCTCAGGCAGAGATGGACCCACTACTTGATGGGGTTGTGCTCCTGCCGCAGCTGGACAATGGCCTCCCTGCAAAGCTCCCGCTCCACTGGCCTTCAGGGACCTCCCAGCCCTGAAGAAAGCAAGGCAAAACCACCCCAGGGGTAAATGGACAGCTGTTGGGGGGCCACCTGAGCTCGGTGCTTTCGGGACTGAGGGGAGATGCCACATGACCAGCATCTTGAACCTCCAGGCGTCATAAATTCTTCAGCATCCCAAGCAAAAGCTGCTGTGAGAGTGAGAAAACTGAGTCTGGCCAGAGGAGTGGCACTGGGGGGGTGTGACGGTGTGGTGACCAACATCCCCAAAGGGAAACTTGAGATCAAAGAAGGTGCCACACCATTTACCTTCTTGTTCTCCCAGAGAAAGCTGGCTGCCGTCGTTACTGTTACCCTCCTCTCCACTGAGGTCTGGATTTTGCTAACATTCAGCTTGACACCGGTTCTGCTGTTGTAGTTGGACATTTCTCCTTGAGTAGACACAGGCAGTAGGTGGCTTCCCTCGAGGAAAAACAAGAGGTAGACTAGACTGAGCTGAACCATCCTTTCTTGCTCTAAGGTGGCCTTCCAGAATGTGGGTCTTCACAAAGCTCTAGTGGAAACCTCTACATTCTTCATCTTGGTACCTTCAGATGCTGCTTCCCTGGGTGCAGTCTCCCATTCTGCAAGCAAGACCTGCATTTTCATTTCCAGACTCAAGCCCAACCTTATAAATTGTTTACATGGGCTCAAGCATCAAGCCATGACCATTGCTCTGCAGAGAAGTGGTCATTCCCAACACTGTCATTTTTGGACACTTTAAGAGTGTCTTGTCAGCAATGCTTTTGTATCCTCTCCCAAATCATAGAATCATAGAATGGTTAGAGTTGGAAGGGACCTTAGAGATTATCTAGTTCCAACCCTTCTACCATGGGCAAGGACATCTCCCAAGCCAGAACAACCTTCACCCCCCCCCAGGTTTACCCTTTGCATTTTACTGTAACGTTGTCATCTTTTCAGTCCCACCAACAAAGTGATCAGATGCCACGGTGCCGAGAGGAGCCCCAAGGGACAGGCCACCTCTCTTCTTAGGAAAAGGCTGGTCGAAAGAGAGTGTGTGAGAAGGGCAGTGCCAGTCCATGCTCAGAGGTGATGTACCAGACCTTTCTCTTGCAGTGAGTGTCCTAAAAAGACCAAAGATATTTAAGCTCCAGAAAGGCAGGTTTTCTTAGAAGAGGAGAGATGATGCTTCCCTTCGCAATATAGAGAAAATTAGAAAGACCTGGACCAGCAGAATAAAAAGAGCTTGAAATAAACACCCTCCTTCCCACCACCTCCTTGCTCCTTGGTCAGTCTTCAGCCAACTCAAGTTTGCCCCTTCCAGCAAACTCTGCGTGATCCCTGCAGCCTTTCCTAGGAAGTATTTTCTGTCACCTTTGAGGCCAGGCTGTGTTTTCTTTCTGCTCTTTCTTTCTGCTCTTCTCAGCAGGCTGCTTCTTGTCCTCCAGATCCATGCTGAGCATTGCCCAGCTCACCCTCTGCTTGCTTGCCTATTGCACCCTGCACCTCTTCACCCCCCCAAAACCCAGCAGCTCTCCAAGGAGGGACATCCAGGACTTGCCATCTGCCAAAACCAGGCCTGGCTTAAGGGACCAAAAGCAAAGAAGCCCACTGCACAAACACTGAGTGCCACCAAAAACCTTTCCTCAGCCGTGCCAGAAGACCCGTGCCAGGAGGGCGGCTGAGCGCCATGCCAGCATCCCGAGAGGGAAGCCAGGGGTCAAGGAGCTGAGCGTGGCCCAGCACTTGGGATAATGACACTTGACTAATTCGAAAGCCGTGCCAGACACCAACCCTCTTGCTGGTGACAAGGCGCAGCCCCTGGTTGCTAATTTCTGGCCGTTCTTTGGGGAGGGTGGGGAGCGCTGGCGCTGCAAGGGCTCACGGGCTCCATCTGCACCGTGGGCAGGCGGAAGGAAAGGACTCCTTGGCAGGAATGGCTTAAATAGGATACGGGAGGGGCACCTTTCGACAGCAGACTGGATTCTCTCATCTGAGAAAAAGCCCTGGTCTCCGAGAGTATCCGGACATAAATTCAAGACCTCCCAGTGATGGGGAAAAGGGGAAATCCAGGTTTTCAGGAACGTGTGCCTTTTGTGAGCGGCTCTTGTGTCACACAGCATAAGAAGGGGGGGGATTAACTCTGATGTCAGAGGCTCTTGGCTGCAAACAGAGCCAAAAAGAGCCAGCACCAGCTAATACAGAGGGAGTCCCAGCTTGTGTGTGACAGAGGGAAGGGATACGCTCTCCTGATAAACCCATCCAAAGCAGCATTCGCAGGGGCAGAGTTTACGGCCACAATTTCTCCCTCTCTCTGGATCCAAATAACTTGTTGGGATTATTTGCATTATTTTTTTCTGGGTGGCATTTCACAGCAGTATGTCATGACGTGGGCCCTTTGGCTGGGAAGATGTGCAGCTCACACCTGCAAACCGGGTTGGTACCAGGCATCATTAGGGTTTGAATTTCTGCTCCGCGGTGGCTGTCACAGCCCAGACACCTCCACCCCAGGCGGTGTCTTTTGGACAAGGCTGTCATAGAATCATGAATGGATAGAGTTGGAAAACACCTTAAAGATCATCCAGTTCCAAGCCCCCTGCCCTGGGCAGGGACACCTCCCACCACACCAGGTTGCTCCAAGCCCCATCCAGCCTGGCCTTGAACCCCTTCAGGGTCCTGTCAAGCCTCAGAGATGCCCGTGAACTCAAGGAGGACTGAATATTTCAATGGTCCAAAGCAAGCACGTGGGCCATGGCTTTTCTCATCTGTGAACGTCCTGTGACAGGGCTGAGGCTGGGCTGCTCCTTATCAAATGCTGGAGAGTTCAGCCACAAGTAATGACGTGCAGGCCAGTTGGATCCAGAGAAGGACAAGGCACCAGGAGGGAAGATTTTTCCCTCACCTTCAACCAAAAAAAAAAATATTAAAAAATCCCTTGAAGCCAGGATCCATGAGCTTTACTACCACTTGCATGGGGAAGCATGAGGTGACTGACTGAGGTCCACGAGAAATTGTCTCATAGCTCGTGATGTTTCAAAATCCAGTACGCTATTTCTTGTGCAGAAAACTAAACCAAATGGTTTTTTCGGACAGAGGAGGACATTCAGGAAGACACTGAAAGGTGGAATAACATAATCAAAATTAAGTTGAGCAGTGGAAGGCAGCTGAGGAGGACGTGGTGTCAGGCCATGGGAAGGGGGAAAATCTCCAGCATAAAAGCTCAAGGAAAAACAAAACGTGAAGACTGTTTTTGTATTGCAGTATGTTCACCAGCTATAGCGAAATCCCACTACCATTGCACAAAGCTGGGGTGGAGCTTTGTACAGTCACTGTGTGCACACAGGGCTGCCCGTGTTCAAGAGAACTGAACTGCAGCAGGTAGAGAGAAGGGCTGAGAAGGTGAGAAGAACACAGGAGGGCCCACATTACAGAGAGGAGACCAAAAAGGTGGTCAGCCTTGGTGAAAGGGATTTATTTGCTGCTTGTAATTTGCTGCTTGTAATTTGCTGCTCTGGGACAGAGAGGCGCCAGAAAGGGACAAGAGCAGAAGGTGCAGAGGGGCTGGAGATCACATTTAGGTGGAAAAGCAGAAGTTTTCTGAGCTGTGGAGCCATCTCCCTTGTGGAGGAGCCAGGGCAAAGCCTGTTGGCTTTTGTGACAGAGCAAGCAGGATTGTGTCTGCTGAACTACTGTAGGTCTGTTCCTCAGGTCCCATAAATCCCAGGTTTCTTCTCTTGGAGACTTAACTGGATGTGTTTCTTTGACAATTTGGCCTCCTCCTGGGCTCCAAAACCTCTTGAGACGTTGACATCCCCATGGCTGCTTCTCTTACGCACCATTAACAGCCAGACCTCACCCTCCACACGGACCCACGTAACCACCCAGTTGCTGCAGCCCTTCTTCTCTCCCTTCTTCTCTTCCCTTCATCTCCAGCTCCTGCCTCCACCGTGGCTGCCTCGTGCAGGGGCCCACTGCCACCCAAAACTGATGAGGCTTGACATTTGACTGTCCTCCCGTCACTCAGTGGCCCAGCCCGTTGCCTTTGCTGCATCCCCAGGGTTTGCAGCAGCCGGTGGTGAGCGCCGGGGAGGGACCCTGCCATGCCCAAGTCCCTTCTCCTCTGCTCACAGAGACCGGCCGCAGCCAGGGCTCCCAGATGGTAGGAGCTTTGCCAGCTGCTGGCTCTTCAGGACTCCTCTTCCCACTCCTGCAGTGGGCAGTTGGGGGGATGTTGGCAGAACAGGGTACGGGGCTGCACGGCTAGAGCTTTCCTAGCAGATGCTCTTCTCCTCCACCCACCACCAGCTCTGCAGCTCCTCCACCTGCTGACTCCCAGGCTCCCTCTTGCATAAATTAAACCACGAGGTTCAGGATCATTTTTCCCACAACCTGCCTGGGGCTTCAGAAACCTGTTCCAAAGCATCTGGAGCTGACTTTGGGCAAAAAAACAAAGGCCTGTCCGTGATGGATGATGGGGTGGAAAGTCCCTGCTGGTGAACCAGCGCCTCCCCTTCTCCCCACAACACGCCGCCGTCCCCACTGTGTGCGAGTACTGGGAGGCGATGGAGCGGCTCAGGAGCTCACCTTCTGCTTACGTGTTCAGGAGGAAGCACTTGGCACTTGTTTGTGGCGCTTGGCAAACACAAGCCACAGTGCTAATTGCCTCGCTTGCGCAGGAGGCACTGGGTGCCAGCACTCGGGAAGGTGGGGATGCTGGAGGCGGGTGGGCAGCGCTGAGGACACACCAGAGGCCGGTTTCAGGGTCACAGCGCTCCAAGAGCAGAGCGTACGCTGGGGGGTGATGCTGCTCAGTGGTGCGTTTACATGGACCAGAATAGATGGTTCACAGAATCAGGGAGTTGTCAGAGTTGGAAGGGACCTCTCGAGATCCCCTCGTCCCACTCCCCTGCTAAAGCAGGGTTGCCCAGAGCACATCCCTCAGGACTGCATCCAGGAGGGGCTTGAAGGTCTCCAGAGAAGGGGACTCCACACCCTCCCTGGGCAGCCTCTGCCAGGGCTCTGACACCCTCACCCCAAACAAGTTCCTCCTCAGATTCCAATGGAACTTCCCGTGTCCCAGCTTGTCCCCGTTGCTCCTCATTTTGTCCCTGGGAACCACTGGGAAGAGCCCGGCTCCATCCTCCTTCAACCCCCCTTCAGATCCTTGTGATCATGAAGAAGGTCTCCCCTCAGCCTTCTCTTCTCCAGGCTCCAGAGTCCCAGCTCTCTCAGCCTTTCCTCCTCAGGAAGATGCTCCAATCCCTTCGTCATCTGAAAATGCTGTAGCACGTTGGGTTGATGCAGCCAGCCGGGCAGTTATCCCTTGGTCCATCCGGGAGTCCCTGCGATTCAGCGGTCCCCTCTATCTATCTCTGTATAAAATGACAAATCTGTCTGACTCAGTTCAGGTGGGAAGATCCTCACCGTGCCGGTCTCACCACAGCCCACTCCATGTTCATCCAGGCAGCTGTTGGCTTGATAGGGCTGGGCAGGAAATGCTATTTCTAAGGGAAAAAAACAACGGGGTACTTCCAGCATTTTCCCCCCCACCGAGGGAGGTCAGCCTGGTGGAGTCCACCACAAAAGAGAGCAAGGGGACAAGTTCAGTCTCTAATTAACAAGACTCCGTGGGTCCAGGGTGATGCCCTTCAGCAGGCATCGTGCTTTCAAGAAATACTTCTCTGGTCTAAGTTTCCTGCACTTGAAACTTCAAAATCAGTATGTTGTGAAGAACAATTTTAATTAATTGGCACTTTCTGGGAAAGTGCCTTTTTATATTGAAAATGTGGGGAGCGCATCGGAGGGACGGAGGGCTGGTTCCTACCGGTGTCCTGGCTTTCCACCGCCTCTTGCTGACAACATCTCCTTGATGTGGTTTCCACATGGAGAGGATTCCAGGAGGTGGGGATGACCTTGGCAGCGAGCGTCCCCAAAGCCACTCCGGTGGGCTGCGTGATGGGATGCCGGGAGCCTCGGGAGCACCTCCTCTCAGTGCGGAGAACAAAGTCCTGCTGGCCTCCCTGGGCAGGATGGCAGCTTGCAAATGAAGGCTGCAAACTCAATTAACCAAGAAGTATAAAGACAGGCAAAAGCCTTAGTCTGCCCGGGCCAAGTCACTAGGCTTGTGGCATTAGGAACTGCTTTAAAGGCTGTAATCTACACCAAAGCCTTCCTTGATTCAAGTGGGGCTGGAGCCAGGGTAGCTTTGGACTGCGTTGCCGTGTTTTTTAAGATTTTCCAGCGTTTGTAGTTACAAACTCAAAAGGGCTGGAGGCTGGGCCTGCTGGGACATTTTCCAGGCGCTAAACACACACAAGCAGCGCGGGTACCAGCCTGATAGGGCCACCTTGCCAGGGACCTTGGAAACAAAAACCTCACAGGCTGCGAAATCCCAGTCCTCTAGAACTCCAGCAGGGGTGGTGAACGTCCCAGACCGATGGCTCCTGCTGCTTTGAGGGCCAATGTTGTTGGCTGAAGACTGCTGTCATCCCTGTGACGATGCATCGTTTTCCTCAGGTTCTGCTGGAGATAATTGGTTTCGAAAAATACTGAAGATGCCATCGGAGGGAAGGATGCCGGGAAAAGAAATTGGGTGGACAGATGTTTAAATTGTCCAAGCAATAGCGAACCCTTTTAGCAGGAGAGAGTCTTAGAGGCAGAGATGCTGGTGGAGGGGCTCCTGGAGGTCTCCAGCCCAGCCTCCCATACACAGCAGGGTCACCAGTTGTCACCACGGAGGGCAGGTCAGGGAAAGCTTCCTTTCCTCCCTTCTTCATCCAGGTGGTCCTTACTGCTGTCAGTCCTCATGTTGGAAGAAGGCACACCAAATTCAAATCCATTCTCCAGGAGAGCCCATGGCTTGAAAGCCTGCAATGCTGAAGTGGCAGGAGAGAGCCAGGGAAACCTGGAGAAGCCAAAAATGAAGCAAATTTTCAGTTAGGTACCTAGATGCATTTGGACTCTGAGCTGAGTAAGAGCATGCAGAACTGGGTCCTTGAGGTCACTGATGGGACCTGGACTGGGGACACCGGGCCATTGCACAGCGACAGTCACCTGCTGGGGACCGCGTGGGACCGGGTTGTCTTAGGAGTCTTAGGAGGTCTGGTTTGGATTAGACATCCTTTGGGTGAGATGCTGGTAGGAGACATGTGCAGGGAGGTACGGAGTGAGTTGTCCTGGCTTCCCACTCTGCCCGTGCATAAGAAACAGAGGACATCTAAGCCCTAGGTGCCCGTTTCACCTGCCTGCAGCCTTGCTTGTAGGAACTGCGTGCCGTTTCCAACACTGTTTATCAAGCACTGCTGGAGCCTAAATCCCAGCCTAGATGTCTCCAGGCCCTGTGGCTTCAAGGTCAGGGAAGCCCTTGGCTCCCAGCACCATCCTGGTCTCCGCACAGGATGCACCAGTCTCGCCGGCGTGAGCTGCTGGTGTTCTGTAGGGCCTGAAGGGGAGAAGGAGCCCTGGGACCTCCTGGGAGCTCTGTGCTGAGGAATGCCCCACTCTGGTGCCTGGTTCACCACGTCGTTGCCATGTGTTGGAGCCAGCTGGGTCACAGAATCACAGAATCCCCTAGGTTGGAAGGGACCTTTTAAGATCATCTAGTCCAACCAATGGGGGGGGCAAGAAAAAAACAAACAAACAAACAA
>VZRU01000459.1:3400-17456 GCA_013398155.1 Pedionomus torquatus
GGGAACTGAAGAGCAGAACAGTGTTAGGAAAGACATGGCTTGCCAGTAAGAATCACTGATGTATTACGGAAGAGCTTAGAAGTCTAATTAAATTAGGAATTTAACCATATGGATAAACAATACAATCCCCACGGACTGAAAACTCAGGGCTCAGTGCCATTGCAATTGGCCTGTCCAGAAGAACAACGCTACCCGACACACTGGGGGCGGGGAACAGGGGATGGGGGGGAGCTACAAAGGCAGGAAACAGAACAGTGGCTTCAATCACAGCCAGACACAAAGGGCAAAGCCTCCATTAGGGGCACAGTGCTGGGAACAAACCCCAGGCAATCAGTGCAGCAGCTGCTCCCAGAGGGGAGCAAACCAACCCTGACATTTGTCCCAAGAACCCCTGCAGGGCAGGCACGGGTCAAAGTGTTATGTTGAAGTGGCAACCAGAAAACTGCTAGATTAAACCTGTGAGGAAGTTCAACATTTAGGGGAAAAAAAAATTAAAAATCTATCATCAACTATCATTGATTTTGAAAGAGGAACTTGATAAAAATAAGGAAGCGTGATTAAAAAGGACAACCAAAAAGAATTACTTCTCTGCAAGTTGATGTGGGCTATTTAAAAATAAAAGCTGGAGGCTCAAAGCACACCTTTAATAATAGGAAAAGGAAGCCAACATGGTTAAAAAGGATGAAGAACACAGCTATTAAAAGTGAGTGTGTTTCCATGTGTGGAAAACAGAATCAAGCTCCAACAGGTGAAACAAAAAAGCAGGCTGCAAGTGGGCAAGTTCAAGTCAAAAGCATGAGCAGTCATCTGTGAAGGCACAGAAAGCAACAAATCCATCTTCAAGCACGCAAAGAAGCCGGTCAGACTGCCTAAGAGTTTAAAGAAAAAGTACAAAAAGAGCTGTAGGGGAGGTGGTGGGTGAGATGGGAGGGTGCTTCCCAAAGGATACTGTAGAGTTTTCGGTCCTTGGACTCTGACCGCATCCGGCTCAGTTGCTGCTTATGACAGCGCAGGCTCCAGGGGTTGTAGCTGATCTTTTCAGAGCTCAGACCACTGTTCCCATCCAACATCTGAAATGGAACATCTGAATGGATGTGCAAGTCCACCCTGGGACTCTTCGTTTCCTGGATGCTGCTGGAATAAAGACAAAACAAACTTACCTGTTAGAATCTATCCAGGTACTTAACAAATGCCATGTCCTCCCCTTGCACGTGGCTACCTCCTGTTCTTTCTCCTGCTGCCTTCTTAACAGCAAATCCTCACTAATACCCCTGACTGTGGACCCACACTCAAGGATCTGGCCTAATATCCAGGTTGGACTGTAACTGATATGAGTAAGCAGGAACATTTGTTCCTTGGGGAGCTCTGGCTCATGTGAGAAGGCGGAGACCTATATTCAAGGTACCTTTGGGAAAAAAAACTCTGGGTTAATAACAAGGTGGACCTAAGAGTGTTTGAAACTGCTCCACAGGCTTTGGCTCCACATCCAATGAACTGCCAAGGGTTATCCTGTGTCAGAAGCACTTCACATGGATGAGTTTGCCCTGAACATGGCAAAGCTGACGCAGTTTGCTGGCCTAGCACATGCAAGACAGCCTTTCTACTGTATGGAAGTTCAAGACCTCCTCAGCAAAAGCAGCATCAGATCTGAAAGGGAAAGAGACATTCCATAATCAGGAAACTGCCTTGTCACTGGCCCCTCAGTGTTTTACCTTTCAGTGCTGTCACTGGCCAGGCCAGGCTTTTCCTCCTTGTGCTCAGTGCCACTGCTTGATCTGTGAAGGCTCCGACGCGAGTGCTTGCGTCGTGGCTGGTCCCTCTCTGGCGTATCATCCTGCTCCAGCGCCTCGTTCTCCACGTAGGGATAGGCCACCAGGTTAATGTAGCCATCACTGTCTCCCTCAAAACAGACAGATACCACACCTGCAAAGAGAAGTGACACGTCAGTTCTGTTGCCCACAACCACCAGCACCCAAACAGTCAACAGGAGAGAGGAAAATGTAGCGCACAGAACAATGGAAGAAGGTTTAAGACCACGAGAACCAAATGTTTTTAGCACACAACACAGGAGAAATCCCCCAAAACAGTGCTCTGTGTCGCTACCTGATTGAACAGCCAGCAGCAGCAGGGGAAGCTCTGCCAGCCACAGGAAATTAAGGACAGAAGTGCAGCTGGTAGGCTGAGGGATGGAATTATTTCCTTCCATTCACTCTTGCAGCAAATGTCGTCAAACTGGAGAAAGTAAAGCAGTCTACTAAGACGCTGAGCAGGGCAAAGCATACAAAATATGTATCTAGTTTGTTTGGGGAGGCATTGATGTCCTGCAGAAGTGTTCCTGCTGTTGACCTCCTCCAAGCTCAGGAGCAATGCATCCCAATGAAAAGGAAGTCAGGCAAAAAAGCCAGGAGGCCCACATAGATGAATAAGGAGCTCCTGGACACACTCAAAAGCAAAAAGGAGACCTACAGAGGTGTGGAATCAAGGACAGGCAACCTGAGACAAATACATGAAATTGTCCAAGCAGCCAAGGATCAGGTTAGGAAAGCTAAAGCCCAGAAAGAGTTAAATCTGGTCAAGGACATCAAGTGCAACAGGAAAAGTTTCTATAAGTATGTCGGTGACAAAAGGAAGTCTAGGGAAGATGTGGGCACTCTCTGGAAGGAAAACTGTTCACTCAGGATACAGAGAAGGCTCAGTGACTCTTTTGCCTCTGTCTTCACCAGCAAGGGCTTTGGCCACTCCACCCAAGTCACAGAAGTCAAAGGCAGGGACTGGGAGAAAGAAGAACCAACCACTGTTGGAGAAGACCACATTCGATACCATCTAAGGAACCTGGAAGTGCACAAATCCATGGGACCTGATGAGATATATCCAAGACATGAGGGAACTGCCAGATGAAGTTGCTAAACCACTATCCATCATATCTGAGAAGCTGTGGCAGTCAGTAAAGTTCCCACTGACTGGAAAAGGGGAAACTCCCATTTTCAAAAAGGGAAAAGGAAGACCTGGGGAACCACAGGCTGGTCAGTCTCACCTCTGTGCCTGGCAAGATCATGGAGCAGATCCTCCTGGAATCTCTGCTAAGGCATACAAAAAATCAGGAAGTGATCAGTGACAGCCAACATAGCTTTACCAAAGGCAAACTGTGTCTGACAAATCTGGTGGCCTCCTACAATGGGATTACAGTGCTGGTAGATAAGGGAAGAAAAACTGACATAATCCACCTGGACTCCAGGGAGAGACATTGGAGTGGCCTTCTGTACTTAAGGGGCCTACTGGGAAGTTAGGGAGAAACTCTTTATTAGGGAGTGTAGTGATAGGATAAAGGGTAATAGTTTGAAACTGAAAGAGGGGAGACAGATTAGGTATTAGGAAGAAATTCTTTACTGTGCAAAGAATACCATATACACCAAAAGAATTCTGGTGGTCAGACACTGGCACAGGTTGCCCAGGCATTGTGAATGCCCTATCTCTCAAGGCCAGATCAGACAGGGCTTTGAGCAACCCGGTCTAGTGGGAGGTGTCCCTGCCTAGGGCAGGGGGACTGGAACTGGATGATCTTTAAAGTCCCTTCCAACTCAAACCAAGGAGTGTGCTTTCTCTGCTAAAGGATCACTCCAGCAGTTGAAGATGAACAGAGCAAGGTTGAGGTGACACCTGCCACTTACGGTAAGTCAGCCAGCCTTGCAGAAAAGGGATCAGCAAGTTCCCATGGCTTGTAGCAATAAAAACACAGGTTCCTGGAAGTAAAGCTACCTCAGCCAGGTGCAGGGAAGCACGACCATTTGTCCTGTCCAGTTTCAAATTCTGAAGGCTCCTGGAAAGCACCGCAGTCCAAGAGAAGGTACAGACCTTTCTTGGCACAGACTGGACCTATCTAGCCAGCTAGCCACAAAGCAGGACAGCTGACACATCTAGTTAGGACCAACATCATCATCTTTGGGACTCCCCAGCCCTGAAAATGAGGCCATCAGTCCATGTCCCAACTTGCAATGGCCAAAATCTTTCATTATCTTGTCACCAGTATTGAACAGCTGCCAGGAGTATCAGATGCTAGATGCAGACAATCAAATGATTCATCACAAATATGAGGAAACCTTGCACTGCTCAGCTGATGCACCCCTCCTTTTCTTACTGTCCCTCCTTTTCCCTTCTCTGCACACAACACCACTAACACAGCTCAATACAAATTCAGCACAGCTCAGGACTCCAGCATGTCACTACATAAATGCCACTACAAGCACACTGGCTGCCTGGATGTGCTGCTCACAACACCCCTGTGGAAGGCAAACTTACTGTTTTTCCCGTTCTTTAGAAGAGTAAGAACAATTTCTGGGAAATCACACAGAACTCTTGGATGAAGTCTCACACTGGAGTGGAAGTACATGTCCTTTGCCTTTAGGCTACCAGGAAATATTTGATTTCAAGAAGACAGGCCTCCATCTGGACTCTCACCTTCATCAATTTTACATGTATCTCCCAAGGAAAGCCTGACATCAGATCAATTCTAGCAACTACACAGGCTTCAGCTGAAATTTCTGATGGGTCACTAAAGCTCCCTGTGGCTCCAGGGTGGCTTGAGGGTACAAGAGGATCTATCTGTTGGAGATCTTTCATTCACGGTCTGCAGACAGACACAGGTAAGAAAGCTGACACGGCTTTGAGACCCCCAGGCTGCAGCTGGATCAAATGGCAAGACCCTGAACAGATGGTGGTCCCAGCTGTCTGAAGCACTGTCCTCCCAATGCCACATGATGACACAGAAGCAGAGGCAACATGAACACCAAGTCCCCCACAAGGCTACCTGCCAGTGTCCCCATCCTGAATAGAAACACACATGGCTGAAAGCGTATCCAGTTTCTGAAAGATACAGATGAGCCACTGACCTCCTACAAGGATACAGACACTGGAAAATTCCATTCCTGCAAAGCAGCTGGGGACAAGGCTTCACCTCAGCACTGGGAAAGCAGCGCTTCCTGCTTCAGCAGCTTTCTGAGGCAGGCCCATAAAAGAGATGTGATGAGGAAGCAATAAATTACAAGACTGGAATGTGCAAGTGCTCACTGTATGATTTAACTTCACTTGCTCAAGGTCAAGGCTGTAATTGACAATAACTTGGTAGTGAAATTACTTGTTACACATCCATAACCTTAAGCTTCAGACTGCAACTGTCCCACTGCATATTCTCTGCCTAGAAAAAGGAGCACATTAAACTGTGTGGCTACAAAAAAAAGAGACTTCCACCTTTCTAAGGGCTCCTATCAAATTGCTAGCCTGCAAAAGAGAAAAGAATTAAAAGCAACAAATAAGATGACAGTAGCTCTACAAAAGACAGTAGCTGTAGGAAAATGAGAGGACTGGGTCTTGAAGCAGGTAACTGCATTCTGGAGTGATAACAGGCCTCACCTTTGTACTCAGGTGTGAACTCCTTCATTTCTGGGGGCAGAGATTCATAGAAGCGCTGCTCTCTGGTAATGAGGGGTTTGCAGACAGTATGGTCGTCGTAGCGCATCATGCTGCTGTGGCCGCCCACCTGGTGAATGAAAGGCTCCAGCAGGACCCCCCGGTCTCCAGATCGAGTGGCATTCTTGCCATACTTGCCCACTTCCATGGTTTGACAAACACACATTGCGTTGGGCACCAGTTGCACTCTTGGAACATGGGGAGAGCCACATGGGCTGGGAGGGATAGCTTAGCAGTGGTCAGGCAGCCACAGGGGGGAAATCCCAGCAATCTGCTTCCTTACGATAATCTGGAAAAGCAAAGGAGATTCCTGTGAATGGAGGACCACTTGCATTTGCTCCCTGTTTTATAGGAAAACTTAATGGTGTTTATTTATATCCATAACTACTCCTCTTCTGTTCTCTCTTTATTTCCCACTTGTTCCAGCATGCTCCTCACCGCCTCTTTAATCTTACAGGTAAACACACACTCATTTGGACACAGACTTGTCTACAGCTTCTCCAGTGGGGCTGACAAGAGACAAGGAAAGGAGGTGATACAAGTATTTTCAGGTACCTATCTCTAGAAAATACTGCTTCCTTCCATTAGTTCATTTTATCAGTAAGGCAACATGATAATCGAGCACAAACCTCAAGCTACAGCACCATTAGAACCAAGAGCACACCTGCCTGTCAGTAAGGGTGACAGAACTAAGACAAGCAGGACAAACACTTCAGGAATCCAAATTCCACTCCTTGTGCCTCTGCATTTTTAACACCTAAACAACTAAGTAATTCCTCTTCACCTCCTACCCTAACACGGTTTCCTCCTCTTCTGACTTGCTTCTTTTCAAGCTACGGCATCAAAGACTCTTGGAATAAGTGGGTCACACATTCTGTCTGAATGGATTCCCTTCGGATTCTCTCCTTTATTACTCTAAGCTCTTCAGGACAACAGCCATCTCCTGATGCTTTCACAGCACCTACACGCACAACAGGTCCTGGTCTCCAGAGACAGGCAAGAGAGATTGCTAAATCCAAGAGAGATTAGTAGTGCTTTGGAGAAGACAGATGCTCTTTTAATGTTTGCAGAGTGCCCAGCACAGCCACAGGATGATGGAAAAGCAAAGCCACCCAAATTCTCTCCAGATGATTTGGCCCTTCTCAGCTTAGATCATAGCAGCTCCTGAGGCTGCTGGGGAAAACATTGCAGGATTTCCTCACAATGATGAGTTTATCGAAAGTCCTTGCTACAAGAACCACATGGTGACTACAGTTTCTGAATTCAACAAATTTCCAGTTTCTTAGTACAGCCACAGCTGCAGGCAGCAATTTAAGAACTACGGGATCTTGGAGGCTTGAACAAGAGACATGGTTCAGGCTGTTCCTCATCTAGCCACGGGATGTCTCTGCAGCCACACAACACTGCCAGGCTGTGGAATTCCTGGAGAAGACAGGCTCTTCTTCCCCTCCAATTCAGTCATGTTAGAGAGACAGCTCATGAGGTTCAAAATGAGGGGTGATACTTAACACGTTTAACCCAATCTAACCCAAAAGCTAGCTACAACAGGAAAACACTTCTCTCTCCCTGTCTGCATGTTCCCACTCACGCCTTCACACTAGATTTTGGGATAGTATGAGTGCATATACATTTAAGTTGAATCACCTCACTACTCCAGTGGAAAACTCCTCCCTTTGTGGTTACAGGGCCACACAACTACATGCAGTGTAAGCGGAACAATCTGAATATTTAGCTGGCATTTAAGGTGGGGGCCAGGGAAGAGTGGGGGGAAAAAAAAACCCAAACCAACACAGATGGTCCCTCTCTGTAGCAACTCATATCAAAGTTTCTTCAAGGTATCCTTCAAAGTGTCTGTCTCAAACTCACTCAGAGCCTAAGTCATATCACAAAGACAAAAACACACTATGGATTTCTCTCCACCCTTTTATTTACTGTATCAACAAGAAGAAACTTCTGCAGATGAGGTTAATGGCATTTAATATCCAAGAACAAGCAAGGTGCCAGCATCTGCAACAGATCAGCACTTCACAGATTTCAGACAAATGCTTTACAGACATTAATCTCCCCTTGCAAACGCAGCTTTGTCTTGGATTCAGTTTCTTTTACTTTGCTAATGACTAAAGCAGAGTTTTCTGTTATTCCAAACAATATAGGGCACAAGTTCAACTTCACACCTTCCTGTGCTTTTAACTTCCTGGGATAAGGTAGATAAGAGATTCATCTGTGTGATAAGGGTAATTGCCATGTGATTTTCAGGTCTGGTAAGAATCCCAGTTTTCACTGAAAGCCAACCACAAAAATGTCTCAGGGTCTCAGTTTTGCCAGTGACAGAACTATTATCCATCCTTTAGAGAAGGAGGATAATCTAAGCAGACTCAGCTTCAGACACCTTCACTAACTTCAGATGGAGATCACAAACACCCAGGCAGACACGTGCATCTCCCCAAAATCCATGCAAACTGTTTTCCCAGTTAGGAGTGCCTTACGTATGGGCCGCAGGCAAATCAGAGCAAACGGTGTGAACCCCTGGCCTGCCTTCAGCAGCCTTTCCTAAAGGCAAGCAGCAACTAAAAGCATGCCATCCTGAATTACTCTGAGGACAGCAGCCGTCCACTGAGGAGTCCCTCAAGCTTTCTCTACCCCACACCCTGGAGATATCTGTGAGATGACTGAAGTGGTCCAAGGACTCCTGTGAAAGTGGCAATAAGAACAGGCTGCAGCCATCAAGAAGTGTCCCAGGCTCACTGCCAACTACCCCACCGCCCCCAAGAAAACTCAGTGACAAGTTTCAGATGTGCAGTCAACATATCTGAGGGAGTGACAGCTACCAATACATTCTGTAGCCGTGACACAAGAGAAGGACCTGGGCACTGCATGGGGACAGAGTCCAACCCCATTACAACTGCTCCACACATTCATCCATGCACTGTAAACAAAATAATCATGCAGCCAGTATTTTCCCCATGTACAAGTGAATGTGAGAAGAAAAACCCACAACTTTTTGGCCAGTAGCATTTCAGATAACTTTGTTAAAGAAGAAACTGTCTATGGATCTTGAAAAACATGACACTTTGTAACTCAGATACAGATCAGCGGTTTTAATTAGAGTAACTCAAAGTAAAAGGTTATTATTTGTAGATAGCATCCATGTTTAGTAAAGACAGAAGATTCCCAGCAGTTTCAAGCAAGTATAAAGCAGAAAACTATTTGACAGCGTAAGTATTACTCATCTCTCCTCTGTTAAACAAAGGCATGGGTTCAACTATTTTAGCTGGCTTATAAAATTCAGAGTCCTTCCAATTATTCTGTAAAATGCAGTGCATAAGCCATGCAACAGCTTGAAGGAGACCAGTACACCCAAGAAGATCCTTTGCTATGGTCCAACACTGCCACTATAGCTCAAACAGCAGTAAAACATTCAGGCTAGTTTAGCATCCCCTCTCCCAACAAGCTGATCTACAGCTGGCAGGACAAATCATCCATCAAGCCAGAATCACAAAGAAGTAGAGGGTGAAGTTCACTAACAGAGTTATTGCTGACTACAGAAGGACAAACCACATTTCATTATCCTCTCCAGTAAAGAAACTGAGTTTGCTCTACAATATTTCAGTCTAGATGCCTGTCTGTCAGTGTATGTGCTCCAAGTCTGAAATGCACACCGCACTGTCCACACACTTTTGGCCATAAAGAAGAGCAATAAGCTGTATTTTCTTGTAGTATGCATGAAATATTTCCAAACAAAAGCCAGGAAGACACACAAGGTAACTCTCCTCTTTCTAACCATTAAGTGGGGTAAAGCTTGCCCTTAATACCAAGATTACCCTCTAGCAAAGAATATGCCCCTCCATGGAAACAAACAGCGCTGCATCCTTGAAGACCCAGCCAGATACTCCTAAACAACGTCTTCCAAGGCCACCACCAGAATGCAGGAGATGCCTGCTCCTGCCAGTTCACAGCACCAGAACACCAACACCTGAGGATGCCAGCACAGGAACAAGGGAGCAGGAAGCGCAGAGATGTCACCTTTGATGGTGGGAACTTAAGGTGACAGGGAAGCTAATCTCAGAGGTCACCATGCACTTGAGACATGGGGGCAAAAAACTGCACTGCAGCGGTGTGAGAATTACTGCAGACTGCACCACGATGCTGACATTCCCATTCTTTGTAAGCCATCTTGTATGGGAATGCTAGCTATGCTTCATGACTCACCAATAGAACTATTTTCCAAAATAAAAAGGAGAATAAACATTTAAAATTGTAATGTATCAGGCAACAAGAAAACTGGCTGCATTAAGTGCTGTTGACTCACATCTTCTTTGTGAGCAGCTTGCACATCCATCTTTCTAGCACTGCCTTGCTGCGGCTCGCAGGACCGTGGCCAGCCCTCAAGACCTGCAGGACCAAAGACCAACAAGGTAGATGGCCACTGACGATTCTGGAGCTGGGACACAGATGGGGGATAAATACCAGCCCCAATGTCACACTGAGAAAAGTTGGACTTTCCCTTAACAACCCCAAAGCAGTCAGGAGTGATGCACAGGAATAGAAAAAGTCAGTATACCAGCAAGATGACTACAGCATCCAGCATATGGGTGCCTGGTGACTACTTCTTGTGAGCTGCTCTTTGCTAACGAGACTAGAAGCAGCCAGGCTGAAAAGCATGGTGTTTGCTAGTCACACTGGACTTAGTGACCCAACATCTACAGAATAAAATCCTGTCTAAGAAAAAACAAGCAAACAAAAAAGCATCTCCCACTGTGCTATGAGATCAGCTTCACAGCACAAAAGCTGACCCAGAGGCCCGAGACATGTCTGTCTAGTCAGCAGAAAATGGAGATGACCCCTGGGACCTGGGCAGAGAGAACACAACTCTGCAAGAACCTGAAGCAACAGTTGGGACGTAACCAGAAACATTTGGCCAGCCTGGTATCCAGGAAGCTACAAACCTTCCAAGCCTGCTTGAGCACGTAGCTTTGTATCCTGAGACTCCCCCTACAACTTTTATCCAACACTTGAACTATTACCAAATACAGCTCTTTTTGGGCCCACTGCCCTCACCAAGGCAAGCACAGCTCTTCAGATTGAAGCCAGATAGAATATGATCCCTAGCATACACCAAAAGTGAAACTAGAGTTTTAGGGAAAACTGCTGAAAGATGCCAGCTGAGGAAAACAACCACTAATAGGTGTGCTCCACCCCATGCCAAGAGCTGAACAAATGTATGTTTCCTTCACCAAGACATTTCCTGCCTCAACAACAGTGCACAAATGCACAAACTGCTGAAGGGTGCACAAGGAAAGAGCCTTGCCTACTTTTACGTTAGAACTTGATTGAACATAGAGAAAGGACCACGTGGAAAACCAAATTAAGCTTGTAACATGAGTCCTTAGGCACACTCTGTGTTTCTGTCTCCTAGAGATCTGAAGGAAGGCTGTGCCATACGTATATCACACTAATTACAAAGCTTCAGCACTCCTGCCAGTAGCTTGTGACACCAAGAATTTTTTCCTTTTCCTAAAAAAAGGAGTGGAAGCCAAGCCTTTTCAGCTCTTTGTGAAAAGAGAGAGGCTGAGCTACACAGTTTTAACTATGGCTGGGATGCCTAAACCACTCCTTAAAATCAGTACCTAGATCTGGGGTTAAAGCAGGCTTTTTTCTAAGAGGCCAGACTAGCAGGAATTGCAAAGGCCTTTCTGCTGTCACCTACACATGCTTACAAGGAGGGATGAGCAAGATTTCTTGCTAGAGATCCAGACCCAGGACACAGACAATACCTACTTTCTCACACTGACATACTACAGTAGTAACTTCTTTTATTTTTAATGTTTTAATGTAAAGCCTTAGCACACAACAGCACATAGTGAATGTCTGTCACATTTGGCAACGTTTGGCATAGGTGCTCTGGCACTTTGTGAACATCTGCCATGCAGCTGTTCGGCAAGCAAGTGTAACCAAAGCTGGGGCTCAAATAGCCTCCTCCAGCTTGTATTCCAGTTCGGCCCAACACAGGAAAAGCTGACATTACTGCAATAACATCAGGCTGGGGAGCAGGAGAGGACAGAACATAACAGGGATGATGTCAGCTGATTTAATTCCCTTGATGCTTTTTTCTCCAGGCTTCCCCTTCCTCACCGGAGAAATGCAGCACATTAGCGGGAGGGCACAGCCTGCCTGGGGACCTGCCAGTCCTTGTCACAGCTATCAGTGTCACTGCAATGGGAAGGCTGGAAGAAGGGTCATCACCTCTCTTTCCTCTCCAGTGGGTAGGGCGGACGAGTGAGAGGGAGCTGAGCAGCTGAATCCCACTGCACCTCACTACAAATATGCCCTACCTCAGTAGCAAAGGGCACCTTCCTGCTCTGGCACTCCTTCATCCCAAGCCTAAAAGTTTCCATAGCAGCAATACCCGACCGTATACCTACATCAACAAAAGGTGGCTTTATCAGTACCAGCCCAGACAATTTTCTTCCAAGCTTGTGCCTAGGAGAGCAGGGTTGTCCAAATGCTTTGCATTTTATAGGAGAAATGAAAATACGACACATGCTTTCTAGAGAAGGGCTTATGGAGGATCAGTGCTTGGGAGGTCTCATTGCTTCCGCTTTCTGCAAGCTAAATTCTGGCTTCTCCTTCTCTAATTTACAGAGAGGAAAAAAAGTTTCTGCTGGATACAGGTTTATTTTTAAGCCATTCCAATGCAAACACTGCCATTCAGCACAGCTCTCAGATATAACAGTCCAAGACAATTAGGAAGGAATTCAGTTTCAACAGTCACAAGCCTCAAGGAACCAACCTAACCCACTATGAAAAGACATTTCTCGAATTCCCACTAGTGAAGGGACTCACAGCAGAAAACCATATTCCTTGCATACATAGGGGGGATGGGGAAGGGAAATTTTTTCATGTCAATCCCATTCAAGAGTTTGGCTTAAAGATTAATTTGGAAATAATTTGTAATTCAACTAGACCGAATAAGCTGAAGAAAGAATTTGCCTCAAAAATCTTACTTGGAAACTTTTCATTAATACTGGTAATAAAGCATAGTTGCTCTTTAGTCACAGACCTGGGCCTTCTCCCCAAGAGTGAAGCTTAAATAAACCAGCCACATGTCCAAGGAAGTCCTGAAGGATCATCCACATAACTCCACCCACATGCCTTCCCAGCAGGAAGATGATGGAAAGATAATGCTAAGTTCAGCATGAGGAGGAGTACGTTCAGAAACCATGCGCTTTCATGTCAGCTGTGGGTACCAAATCCTACCACTGGAACAGCATCAGAAGGTTGGACAGATGAGGAGGTAAATACATCACGCCGATCTCCTGACACCAAGAGAATGAGTCAGAGCTGGCAATGCTTGTGCTGAACCAGAGGACAAACACACCAACCAGCAAGCCACTGCTGGCAGAGAAAAGGAAGATGTGATTTTGCAGTAACGTGAACAGAGCTTAGCCAGACAGATGGCTCTGGGCAGGACTGCTCAGTGCCAGAGGACAGCCCCACCACAGAGACAAGAATCCACCACAACCAAGTGAGTGGCAGTATCAGGTTACAGAGGCAAAGAGAACAACTGGCATCTCCTAAGTTCTTACCTCATCTTCTCCCTGGTTAAAAACGCTCCAAAAGTCCTTGGAGGTGTTGAGACCAGAGCGAAGGAAGTCAGTTTGGCCTCAACACCTACAGAGTAACTACTGGCTCCCAAGCTGGAAAGAGGTATCGTCACACAGTTGTGCAAGCACCTCTGGAGCTTGAGCTCCCACTCACACCCCCACACCCCCAACTGGCTGGTGGGACAACAGGATAAGATCTTCACAGCTTGCGTAAGAACATGAGGAAACCTCCAGCAAAAGCAACAAAATCCCAGAAAAGGAAAGTACTTGTGCAGCAATAAAATCAGCTTCCGGGCTTGATAGGCTGGTTAACAGGAACCAACAAGGAACAGAAAGGAACAGTCCATGTGCTGCATCTTACAGCTGCCACACAGAAAGCAAAGCAGAGGCCAAAGCAAGGATTCTGCAACAGGAAAAACAGTCAACACCCAACTCAAGAGCAAGGGCACACATACTCTTCAGTTCCAGACCATTTGTGGGCTACCAAAGAGAAAGAAGGGCTATGTTGTGACTCGTTGCCCTCCAACGTGTCATAGGGAATCCTCAGAAGATAAGGTAAAACCACACGAGAGAAAACAGGAGAGAGCCAGAAACAAGAAAGCCAGAAACAGAGCCAGAAAAAAGAAAAATCTATTTGAAATGAAAATTCATGCAAGAAAGTTTACTCTACCCACATTTCCTAATTTTTTCCTGCTTTCAGAATGTGTAAAAGCATTGAATTAAAGAAGAAAAACTAGGTGAACAGCTAGGGCTCCAGCTCTCTAGTAAGGAAGTGACAGTCAAAAAACATACACTAAAAGCTTGGTCTGCACAAGGAAAAATTGTGTTTTGACACTTCATTCATCCACCCTGTTCTCTCTAGCTCAGTAAAACAGGGCAGATTTTGGGGTTGTCTGCTTGTTTTGGTTGCTCTCTAAAGTGTTTTTCTACACTGAAACCAACTCCATCCAAATCCCTGGCTTAAAAAAAAAAAACAACCAACCAAACCA
>VZRU01000460.1:19087-55001 GCA_013398155.1 Pedionomus torquatus
TGTAGGATTTTTTGTTTATAGGGTTTTTAATTTTTTTTTTTTTTTTTCTTTTCTTTTTTTTTTTTTCCAATCCTTTTTATTTCTGTCCATAGTCCTCACCAGAGCCATGGGTGGAGCTGCGCACGGGCTGTGTCATACCCACTCCTGGACGGGTCTTTTGTAATACACAACGTTTTGCTGCACCTCTTTGTTTTTAAACTGGAAGATCGTGTATACCAAGACGAGGATACAGAGGGACAGGATGCACGGGATGACAACTGCGATTGCATTGACAGTGCTAGGCACATCGTTTATTGTCACCATAATATCCACGTCGTCGTGGGGCAGGCGCCGGTCTTTGCTTCGCTCCACGTCCTTCTGGTTACAGCCCATCCAGTCCTTGAGGATGGAGCGGGGGTAGCCCGGCTCCACGCTCAGCCGCTGGTTATCGAACTTCCAGTAGTCCTTCCCTTTGTAGAAGTAGGTATAAACTAGAGACAAAACAGAGAGTATTTCTCACCACCCCATTTATTTCCACCCCGGGATGAGCTGAGTGTGCGTGAGGAGATGCCAAAGGCCAGCGGGGCAGCTGCCTGGGACGATGACCCCCATTCATCCAGGGCATCCCAACCCCACTGTAGGTGCTTTGGGAGCCAGGAATTAGAGGAGAAGCCGTAACCCAGGCCGGGGGGCAGCGCTGCCCACACAGCACCGCCTTGGTGCCCTGCCTGAGACAAGCTGTGAGTAACAGACACCCAGCTACCCAGAACAAACCTTCTGCAGTGAGTTGTGTTTTACTAAAGCATCTGTAAACACGGGGTCATCATGAGCAAGCAATTAACGTAATCTGCAGAATGGCAGCATGTGCCTGAGCGCGACAGCATCTGGAGGAACACCCAAGGTTTCTGTTCGCCCAAGCTGAGGGAGTGGATGCTGAATAAGGTGAGTCCTTCTGCCCACAGAAGTGAGAAAATTTGGCCTTTTCTAAGGATCAGTCTTGTCCTGTCACTAATAAAAGGCTGAGGGTTTATGCTCCATGTTGTCTGAAGTGCCCCTCATCTCCCCAGATGACTCCTACTCTAATCACTTTCTGGTGTTTAGGAAAAAAAGACCAAAGGAGAAGGGAAGAGTGGTGAAAGCCTTGGGGCTCCTGCGCATGTCCTCCAGCCCCACAGCCCTCGGCTGTCCAGTTCTGGGTCCCCAGTTCAAGGAGGACAGGGAACTGCTGGAGAGGGGACAGCAGGGGCTACAAAGATGATGAGGGTCTGGAGCATTTCTCTGGTGGGGAAAGGCTGAGGGACTTGGGGCTTTTTAGTCTGAAGACTGAGAGGGTTCTGATCAACACCTAGAAATACTGAAAGGGTGGGTGTCAGGAGGATGGGGCCGGGCTTTTCAGTGGTGCCCAGGGAATGGGCACAAACTAGAACATGGAAGTTCCACCTAAACATGAGGAGGAACTTCTTTCCTGTGAGGGTGGCAGAGCCCTGGCAGAGGCTGCCCAGAGAGGTGGTGGAGTCTCCATCTCTGGAGATGTTCCAACCCCACCAGGACACATTCTCGTGGGACCTGCTGTGGGTGCCCCTGCTCTGGCAGGGGGTGGGCCTGGGTGATCTTCCAGCCCCACAGCATTCTGTGACTGTATCGTTCTGTGGTATGGCCTTGCAATCAGGGCCCGGGAAAAGCTGGGTAGGGACCACTGGGGCAGCAAAACGAGACATGCCCTTGCCCTCAGCCAGAGCTGGCATTACAGTGCTGTGGGTCAGCAGCTGAGGGGGTACGTGGGTTGGGCTGAAGGTCAGAAGGATCCCAGACTGTTGGTGCTCACGGGGCCAGGGTGACCCTTGGACTTCTGAGCCTGGATTTCTCTCTCGGGGGATATCGGAAGCACCCCACATCCACCACCCCACCGCCCGCAGCAGAGAAGCGATTGCCCGTTTGAGAGGCACAAGGACTGTGGGTACGTACAGCCTTCTTTGCTGATAAAGGCTCCCTGGGGAGCCTGGGGGATCCCTCTCCACACGGTGATGGGCTTTGGGTACCCCGGGTCCGTTGCTCTCTTGTCCTCGTTGTACCTCCAGTACCTGTCGCCCTTGAAGAAGTAGGTTTTGCCCACGGGCTCCCAGCGCAGCGCCGTGTCGATGCCTTCCCGGGGCAGGCAGCTCCCCAGCTCCACCAGACTGTGGGGGTAGCCCGGCTCTGCCGTCACCTCCTTAAAAACCCAGTATTTATCCCCTG
Organism: Pedionomus torquatus; assembly: GCA_013398155.1. Taxonomy (NCBI): domain Eukaryota; kingdom Metazoa; phylum Chordata; class Aves; order Charadriiformes; family Pedionomidae; genus Pedionomus; species Pedionomus torquatus. Next base: position 21,302 of record VZRU01000460.1, read on the forward strand.
GAGACGAACGGGGGCACAAACAACAAACACATTTGCCCAATTAGTAGTTGAGTCAATCTGAATAAAACCCAGCCACAACGAAGCACAGCATGTTGAGGACTTCCAAGCTTAACTGTATTACGTGAAAAAGCTGCTCCTCCTCTTTGTTTTGAACCTGCAGCCTCCTGAGCTCATCCCCTGCTCCTCAGCTCTTGTTTTGGAAGATTCCACAGCCCTTTCCCCTCCTCCAGGCCACTCAGGATTTCAAAGCCTTGTCTCACACCCTGCCTTTGGCACCCCTCCTTCGGGCTGAGGAGCTCCTTGCAAGGGCTCAGGCCCTACATTTTTACCATTTCTGCTGCCTTTCCACGAGCCATCTCAAGTTTTCACACAGTCTATGGAGCTGCAGACTCACAGTTCAGAAGAGCAGGTGGCGTGGTCCTGCGGGGGCACGGCCGGTGCCCTCCAGCCACCCTTCCCCACTCACAACTTGCTCTGCAGTCACAGCACCCTGCTCAGGCTCCATCACCGCACAAGGAGCCAACGGGGGCCGCAGCACAAAGCTGGGCTTTTTGTCTCTTTAGGAGACAATTACCCAGAAAAGGGGTTTGGGAGAGGCCCTGACACCCTGCCGAAGCACGGTGAAGGAGGCAGGCAGGAGCCTGGCACTCCCTGGGAGTTATTGTTGTTATCAGAGGGAAGGCAACTTCCACTAACCCATGTTAGCTCTACACAGAGCGACACAGCTCCTTAGCTGTGTCCAGCCCACGCTGAACGGTCTTGTAAGGATTAGTGGCTGCCTCAAGTGTCCCCTTGGAGAAGGACAAGGATGCTTCTATGATGATTCTATGCACTGTTCCTCTTCCCATCCTGGGAGGAGTGACGCGAGGCAGGGCTGGTAGGACTGGACCGAAACGCACTGTACCTTTGAAGAAAACGAACTTTCCATCAGAGCGCTCGTAGGCTGCATCGATCCTGGCGGGGAGGCCCTTCCAGAACTGCTCAATCTGCATGGGGTAGCCCTCCTGCACGCGGTTGTTGCGCAGCCGCCAGAACCAGCGATCCTGAGAAAACCAGAAGCCCCCTCAGAGCCGGTACCCTCACCTGGTGGCCGGGTCGGGCTGGGCGGCCGGCACCGGGCACTGCGAGTCCCTGCCTACGTCCTGCAACCGCTAAAGACAGCGGCTCAGGTGACAGCTCCAGCCCAGCCCAACCGTCTGCAGGGAGAGAAGCGCTTTGTGGGGAAGGTGGAAGCCAAAAGGGCGAGCTGCTGACTGCTGCTGCTGTGGAAAGGTGTGGAAAGAAGGAGAGGAAAAAGGAGCAGGGGGAAGCAAGGGCACAGTGACAAGCGCTTGGAACCGATCTGTGAGTGACCGCTCTGTGTCACAACCACGCTGGTGCTCAACTACCAGACCCCAGGAGAGACACCCAGGCTGCTGCCCGTGGGACGCACGGAGCATCCACCGATACAGAGGAGTTATTAACAATCCCTTTAGATACGAGATCGTTCGTTAAAGCTGCAGAGGATGCTCAGGGATGAGTAAGAGCAGGACAGAGTCTGTGAGACTTCACCCAGACACTGTCCCAGCCTTCAAGTGTTTAAAGGTCAAGCATTTTCTGCAGCTGATGTGGTTTCTCCAGTTAACGACCTTCCCTATATCCCTCTCCACAGTCACACCCCCTGGGCAGAGTGAAAGCTACAGGTATTTTGGGACCGGGGCCATGGCTTTCCCTGCTGAAGGCAGGTTCCTGAGCAAAGCCTCTCCTCCCTCCCTGGCCGTGGCTGCAGCAGGGCTGTAACCCACCCTGAAGCCCTGGGCTGGATGGAGGCCGGCTCTGGAGGCAAAGAGCCGTAGTCCCTGCTGAGGAAGCAGTAGCACTTTCTGGCTTTACGGGTGGCTCCTCTCGGGGTTTGATGGTGTCTGAACCCTCTGCCAGAGCCCCCGGTCCACGGTGCGGTGCACAGGCTGCCGGGGTGGGTGCCATCAGGTGCCGTGTCCAAGCATCAGGGGGCCACTCTGCTCACATTTCCTAGACAAAACCATTCTAAGGTTTCACACTTTCTCTATAACAGAAAAAAACCTACAAAAACCCTACCAAACCTTGTATCGGTACTGCTCATCCCCCAGCCTCACATAAACACAGCTATTGTCACAGACAATTCAAATATCACTACCTAACCCCTGTATTATTTTTTTCCAGCAACAGAGCTAGAGAGCCTCACGGGTAGGCAGGAACTCTCAGTACCTTGAAAACAAACATTTCTCCTCTAAAGAGAGCCACGGTGTTGAAGTTGCCATCGCAGATGTTCGGCTTCGTGCCAGGAGGAGACGGCCGGTCACCCAGAGGAGGACTGGGAGGTCTTGGCTGTCTCTCGTGCTTTCTCTCCGAAGTGGAGTGAATTCTGCGAACAGGAAGAGTCGGTAAAGGCCTGGTTGGCTCCAGGGGCTCAACGGGAGGACCTAGAAGGGAAAAGAAAGACATTGAGCGGCGTGGACAAGTTTGGGTTTCCTGTGCTTCCCTTGTAGGATCCAAAAGGCAAGAGGCTGGATGGGTGGCACGGCTGGGATTCAGGTACTCCTGTGGGGAGCCCACGCTCTAGGAACGGGGAGCAGAGCGAGATGCAGCCACACGGGGAAGACACCCCAAAACAGAGGAGCGGTAAGAACTGGAACAGAACCGGGACTGGTTTGGTAGGACTTCCCAAGGAGGCTGGAGCTGAAAGGAAGGAGCAGCCACACCGATCACGTTCCCAACTGAAATAAAGGAATAACCCTTGGTTAGAAATGTTTAGCAGGTCAGTAAAAGAAAACCAGTGAAAACAAACAAAAAAAATCCCAACAGCAAAACCAAAACCAGAGAAAGGTCAGGATGTGAAAACCAATGCTGTGGCCTAAGGGGAACCACAGGGGGATCAGAAAGCAATCACTTTATTACAGTTTAGTCACCAATCTTTGCCCTTCAGAACACCACGGGAGCCCTAGGGGCGGCTGGGGTACGGGACCGTCTCATCCAAGTCACGCCCCGACAAGCACAGCCCCCCCTCGGTCCTTACCCAGCCCAGCCTGGACGGCTGACGCGGCTGCAGGAACGTAGAGTTAGAAAAACACAAGTGACAGACGTGGAGCAAAGGTCTGCTTTTAGACCCACCCCGCCACAGGATGATTTTATTGACAAGTAATAAAATCTGGACCAAATCTAATTAGGAGAGGCATGGGCTTCTTGTTGCTCCTCTAGAAAAGGCCACAAGGCAGTGTGGCAGTAACAGATGGGGACAAGAAACGAGAGATTTTGGCAAGTTTTCTATCTGATGTAATCAAATGGGACACGGCTGTTTATTTCATAGAATCATAGAATCACAGAATGGTTGGAGTTGGAAGGGACCTTCAAGATCATCGAGTTCCAACCCCCTGCCCTGGGCAGGGACACCTCCCACCACACCAGGTTGCTCCAAGCCCCATCCAGCCTGGCCTTGAACCCCTCCAGGGATGGGGCAGCCACAGCTTCTGGGCAACCTGGGCCAGGGTCTCACCACCCTCACAGCAAAACAAGTTCTTCCCCACATCTNTGATATCCAATCTAAATCTCCCCTCTTCCAGTTTAAAACCCTTCCCCCTTGTCCTGTCCCTCCCCTCCCTGACCAAGAGTCCCTCTCCAGCTCTCCTGGAGCTCCCTTCAGTGCCTACAGGAGATTTCCACAGACTGTGGCTTCAGTCTTGCCCTGAACAGCACTTTTGAAGTGTAGAGACTGTTGGACAAACCTCCTCCCGTGGGCAGATGGGGGGTTGACTGTCACGGCTGCTGGACCAGCCTCTCTCCTTTGGGGGTCCACCAGCCCCAGCAGGTACCACTGGCCACCGGCACTGGAGGAGGCTCAGCCCCACAGGTGGAGTTACCCCTTTGGGGGCCACTGCCCTGCCCACGGCCAGAGAGAGCCCACGGGTAAGGACTGAGGGACCTGTGGGTATCGACCCCCACCCGCAGGATTGAAGAGGACTTTTGCCAATAAGCATTTTGAACTATGCTGCCTAAAGTGATGCTTAGGTGCCCAAGTCCCCGTGTCAACTTGGCTCCTCAACATCGCATTTTCAAAGGCCTCCTACAACAAATGAACTCCTGCAACCCTTAGCACGTCCTGGGAGGGGCACTGGGTCCGAGCAAACCATCACCGCCAGCGACAGACGTCACCGGAGAAACCACCACATTTCATTGTTATTTAGGTTGTGACTATGAACCTTGTGCGTAGGTTCCATGGATATTACATCCAGAACGTACCACCGCTTCCTGCAGTCCCAGGCCAGAGAGCTCCCCCAGCAAGCCCCGCACAGAGCTGCTGTTCCTGGCGCAGGTACAGCACGTTTTCCAGACTTCAGTCCACAGAAGCCCCTCTATAAGGCACTGCCACAGAGAGCCTCAGCGGTGCCGCAGCGCTTTCTCTGCTGTCGGAGGCTGTGCGCCTCCAGGCTCAGCATTTTTTCCTTATCTCTAGCGTCTCCACATTTAATCATTTACAGCTCTTGATGAGGCTGCTTTTTAAATTCTCCTTTGCGAGCTGAACAGATCGGTTCCTTTTGTCTGTAGCTGAAAAGTCTTTTGGTTTTAATATCTTGTGACTTACTCTTACAGCTCTTTTCTAAAGCTTTTCAAACAGATTGTCACTTTTCTTCAAGGTGGTTAGTCCTGTCCTCATACTGTGACATTTTGTGCCATTTGCAATTTTTTTATTAGCAACTCTTTTTATTTACTTTTATTCCAGAACTTGAATAAAAGACATCGAATACTGCTCACAGAAGTACATGAGGACTCTCCGTTGACAATCACCTTGGAAAGCTGTCTACACGGAATGGACAACAGTATTATAATGTGTACTTCTCACTCTCCTCCATTCTCAGCTGTTCAGTATCTGGGGGTTGCCCAGTACATTTGGGGATGACCTTGACCAAGATGACCTTTAAAAGTCCTTTCCAACCCAAAGTGCTCTACGACTGTGATTCTACGAGCTTAGCGGACCACAAAGTTCTTTCAAATACAGTTCCCGAGCTGTGTTGCTCCTGGTGAGGAGGGAACCCCCCGCAGGGAGCTGCAAGGGTCTGCAGAGGTGGCCTGTCGCAGGGGCAGCGGGGCTGGACCCCTCTTTTTAGCCAGGCAGTGGGGGTGCCCCCACACCCACACTTCAGCTCAGGAACGCGCTTTTCAAGAGATGCTCCACCACTGCGATTTCTGTGCTTTGATTCACGCTGAAGTTCATGAAATGCCCTCTTTTTGGACAACGATGCCCTTCGGAGGTGCCTCTAGAGCAGTGGTGCTGCAGTGAGACCCCACAGGGCACAGCCAGAGCTCAGCCACAGGAACCACCCCCTCCCCAAAAACGCAGAGTGGGCGTCAAGCCCTCAGCACTGCTGCCCTGACACCAGCCCTGAACTCTGCTGGAGCTGGAGCTAAGGAAAGGCAAGCCTTGACCTAAGCAAGGAAACAACAAGCAGCGCCTGACCCCGGGTTGTTTGTCCCTTCACTGCTGTGCCACCGCCCAGATGGCTTTGAGCAGACGTGCTTTGTAAAGAACACTGAAAAACTCCAACACACGTCCTATGCGACACGATTCCCCTGCCAACAGCCTGATACACGGATCATAGAATCACACAATTGTCCAAGCTGAGAGGGAGCTTTCAGATCACCGAGTCCAATCATCGACCCAACACTGACAAAGCCACCACCAACCCACGTCCCTCAGCACCCCACGCCTGCCCAGCTTTTAAACCCCTCCAGGGATGGTAACTCCACCACTGCCCTGGGCAGCCTGACCCAATGCTTAGTAACCCTTTCAGTGTAAAAATCTTTCCTCTCTCTAGGTGAGACGTAGCATGTTGCCACAGAAGCAGAGGAGAGGTGTAGTTCTTCCTTCTCTCCCCTTTGCCGGAGGCTAACGCTGCCGCGCACTGACCCCATCAAGATGCATTTGCTACAGGTGGATCAGAAAAGCCTCCCTGGAGCTCAGGTTCATTGGCACAGTGAAGGAATTTTATCAGACCACTGTTTGGCAGTTGGCAGAAGACCTCCTCCAGTTCCAGCACAGCAGAGATCCCTGTCTTGTGAGAGCCACCTTGAAGCAAATCCTGACCATAAGAAGGGCTCCCAGGAGCACTGGTGACTTTGAACAGTGAGGTCTGCAGCAGTCTGGGGTGGCACAACTGCTGTCCCAGGGAGTCAGCTGGGAGGGACACCAGACGTCCCCGTGAGGTGTGTTCAAAGCACTCCCTGGAAGGACTCGGGGTGCAAAAGAGAGCGACTGTCAAGTCGGGGAGGTTCTGCTTCTCAGACACAGCAACCAGAGAGACTCAGATCAACAGCAGGTCTGGATTCCCAGAAATAACAGACCAAAACCTCCACACTTTGAGAGAAGAGTAATTTTATAGAGATGACCATGAGCAGGAAGATGAGGATGTGACACTCATTTCCCCACCACCCTGTCTTTTAAAGGAAAAAAGGGCGAGACAGGAGCGGTATCTGAAGAAAGTGATGAATGTGCCTCGTGGGTCACAAAGACACACGGAACCTGATAGAAAGGTGTCGCGTAGGGACCGCAGCAGGGCGGTCATTTGCCTCCCGCACGGTTTTAGTGATTGCAGACTCACTCTCTTCACAAGCGAGGACACTCCTATGGGGCTACAGCCCGCCCTGCCCCTGCTGCAGGACAGCACATCAGCCGTGGCCAGCTCGCCCACCGTCAACTCAAGTGCCCAAACTCTGCCACAGGCTTCTCTAGAGGAGAGGAAAGTTACAGCAGCACCTGCAACCCAGGGGAACCACCAATGTAAAGGCTTCAATTAGCCCTAAGATGCCAGCGAGAGGGAACGCAGCAAACCCGGGGGGCAGTGGCAGGAGGGCACACCGCGGTGAGGATGGCACAAACCAGCACCGATTCGGGGGAACTCCACATTTGCATTAAGAGAAACCTTTGCCAGAGCAGTGGGAAGAGACATCAAGGCGGGCCCCAGGAGGGAAGCTGGGCCACCGTGTGCTTGCAATGGCCAAGCCAGCCTGGCACACTGCTCTGGAGGAGCTTCCCGGCGCTGGCAAGGCTTCCCCCACACTGTGCAGGCGGCACTGGAACTTGCTTGGATACAGACTCTCTCATTTCACTTAAAATATTCCTGTTACCAGCTCTCCCTGCCAGCCATGGATTTTTCCTTGCTATCTTTCGCTTCTCTCCTTGTTTTTATGCATTCTGGGCCTTTCTACATCATCCTGATTGAAGTCTTGTCTCCCCTGTGGTTACGCAGATTGACTTTTTTATTTTAAATTGCTGCCTTCGCTCTGTTGCTGCGTGGGGGTGGACTTAGAGTCAACAGAGGAAGGTTACCCTACGGTGAGGCACATGCAAAGAGCACACAGACAGCACAAAAATCCTCAGCTCCGTGTGCCAGAGGAGGCAGAAATTGGTCTGCAGAAGGGGATGGAGAGCAGGAGCACAGCCTGGCCGCTCCTGGAGAGAGACGCTGCCTCGAAAGACCTGAACCGCTTCAGAGCACATTCTGGCTTGAAAGCAGAATTAGCAGACCCTACGTAGTTTGCCAATCATTACTATTTCCAGGATCCCATCACAGTTACCTGCCTCCGAAGCAGATGGCTAAGGGCAGGATATAACAGGTCTATCGACAGCAGAGGTGACCCTGCCAACACAGCGTTACTGACGAGTTGCTGGCACCTTGGTGTTTATTACAGGAGCTGATCACACCCCCCACGGGAACAACCAGCCAGGGAATCACAGCCCCCCTCACTACATTTCCAAGCAGCTTCAGAGAATCAGTCAGCGCAAACCTCATCAGGAGAAAAATTAACCGGAGAGGCTATTGCACGGGTCTGCAATTGGGCTGAACCCGGTCACCGAGCTACTGGGTGTGATCCCAGCGCCGGAGCCAAAGCCACCCCGGGGCTGAGCCGGCAGCCATCCACGGGGGAAGCAGGTAGGAAACCTCCTGGGGCTGGAAACTCTACATTTTGGAGGGGAAGCAACTTGCTGGGACTTTACAGACGCTGTGTGGAGAAGAAGACCTCCTTCCTCTCTCTCACAACCAAGGCAAAGAATGTCAGGAAGCTTTTGGGTCACAGCAGATCACCTTCAGGGTGTGACTTCCACCACTGGCACTTAGCCTCCTCCCTTCATGCTTCCTCTGCCGCAGACCATCTGAATACCAAGGTGACCTGTGAAGATAACACAGAGAGAGGAGGCATTTAGGAGCCACTGTGTCGATAGTTGAGGACACAATACAACCGCACTGTCCTCCTGGCTATTGACAGAGTGTTCCCTCAGCTGCACAGCACCTGGCGGCTCAGCATCTCGCTCGGCCTGACGGGGCAGAGGACGCCCTGTGGTTCGGATCCACTGGCAAACCAAGGCCTGTCCTTCTCTTCTTAATGCTCACTCCAAGAATAAAACCATCCCCCGGGGCACGGGCAGGCAGTCTCGCTTCTGGGTCGCACACGGTTCTGGTATAAAGCTGAGCTGCCGGTGTCTCTGCAGGGCTGTACCCGCCGTCCAGGCACTTGGCCGAGGCTCCAAGGCTTCAAACCACAATGTACGGGCCAAACAAGCCAGGGAAGGTGAGAGAAACTCACCCGGCCGCCCCACAGCCTCCAGGTCCCTGCTCCCACGACAGGAGCTGCCAGGCTGCCTCGGGGAGGACAAATCCATCCACAGCAGCTCATTTCCCTTCCTCGCTTGGTAAAAGCTGCCCACGGAGCACTTTGCGCTCCAGCACGGGGTGAAATCGCTATTTCAGTCAGTCTGGGCACCCTCGCCAGTCGGTGGACGAGCCCCAGCACCCACAGCGTACCCAGCGGCTGGGCAGCCGCGGCCCTCACGGTCACCAGGGGGTGGCAGGGAGGGAATCTTGAGTCATCACCCAGATGTTCTCCTCTGAATGACCACCTGGGTGATAGAGCATTCACCTGGAAGACAAACATCCACGGCTGAAATCCTTGCTCAAAGCAAAGGGAATGCTCTCCTGGGCTCTGCAACGGGGTGATTCACCTTGCAGCTGGGCTCTCTGCTTCGGGTACAAAGAAAAATCGGTCCAAAATGCACAGGCTTAGGCAAATCATGAGAGTTTGGGGCTCTGCAAGATGCTCCAGCTGTGGAGCTTGCAGCCTAGTTCCCCTCTGGAAAAACTTTAAGAGACCTGACATCTGCTCCACTGCAAACCATATTTATTTTTTTTTTATACTCAGAAAAATCTGTAGGATGGGAGAGGTATTTTATGCCCATCCATAATGAAAAGCACAGTTTCTCCATTAGCTGAGAAACCTTCCTGAGATGGGCTCCTCCTTCCTCAGGAGGCAGCTGATCACCCCGTGTCTGCAGCCCCAGGGCTGCTGCGGGCATGGGCGAGACCCCAGGTCGTGGCAGAGTCCTCCAGGTGCCAGGTGGACCCCAAGGACAGCGCTGGGAACCAGGTGGGTACTCCCAGCCTGTTTTTCAGAGGAATGAGAACAGAGACCCAGCACACGGCACGGTGAGACTCCGTGGATGGACCAGAGGCAGAGTCCGGTATTTCCTGATGGGTCCAACGGTCTCTGGACAGGAGGAAAGGTGCAGGTGAGGGGGTGCGGCAGAGGGGGTGTTGGTGTCTCTGCAACACGCAGCCAGGGCAGCCCCCTGATCCCTCCAGCTCTCCTGCCGCCCGTTTTCCTTCCCCTGCCCCCCTACCAGCACAGCGCCACGGGGCGTCGCAAGGGACCGCGAACAGAGCAGCCTGAGGAGACTTCTAATGTCGGAAACACTGAAGTCCCAGTCCTTCTGCTCAAGGAACTGGCAGGGCTGACACCTTCTTACCCTTGTGCTGTTCACAGTAAGGAGAGTCGAGGACCAGAACAGCCCTGTTTTCTCTCCTGTGCAGGATGAGCTGTTTCTCCAAAGAAAGACGCTACGCCCAGTGCTGACCCTTGCCTCATTATTCATGAAATGCATATTAAAATTCAAAGCCCTGCGTATGGTAATGAACATTACTGAGATCACACTGAACATCTCTGACTGTAGCTCTCATCTCCCCACCCAAATCATGCTGCACGTCACCTGCTGGGGGGGAAACCAATCTGAGACAAAACTGCCCCTAGCAATGGGCCAGCAGAAAAGGGGGCGGCTTTCCCTGAAGAAAGAAAGAGAAAGAAAGAGGAGATTTATGACCTTTGAAGATTTTTTTTCCCCAAAGAGTGCTTCTGCGACCGGAGTAACGCTGGAACCAGGACCAGTGATCTCTTTAACTCTCTTCTTTCACCTCTCCTTCTCTATCCCTTTCTTTCTTGCCATTTTTTTTCTTCTTCTTTTCTTCTTGTGTTCTCTTTCCTTTCACAGAAATAACACAAGGCACACCACACCGCCTGCTGGAACTCACTGCACACTTGTTAAGAACCGCTCACCAGTTTGTTGTGTATCTGTTGGTAATTAACACAATGCATACCTTACCGCCTGTCATAATTTGCTATATACCTAGCTAATTATCGTGGAAATGTTAACTGAATTTATTTTTTAAAAAAGGATGCTGCAGGCCAGGCAGTGGCTCTGGCCCTGTGACTTACTTTGCACAGAAGGTTCCTCAATAATATGCGCTGAGCACGTGCTGCTGCCCCGCAGGGAAGGTCAAAGCGGCAGGAAAGCAGGAGGGTTTGGGTTCTGGCCAGGAGCTGGGCTGCTGGCACTGCCAAAGCACAACAAAGCAGATCGGCACCGTGGAAAAAAATGGTACTGCTTGAATGTCCCTGCTAAAGCTACAGGAAGGATATTCCTGCAGTCCCTTCTCAGCCACGAGAAGCTCAGGGGAAAGGACCTGTTCTCACACCTCCAGTTCCAGGAAGAAACACAATCTGCATTTTTCCATTTTTTCTTTGTGAACCACAAGAGTAAAGCCCATAGCTTTGAACTAAACTTTACATTTTGGACCATAACTCTGTGCTAAGGGCTGAAATCTCTACCTGGGGAACCAAAGCTCCTGGTGCAGAGGGTGCTCCTTCTTCTCCCCGTAGGACCAACGACCTCTACAGCCGCCAACACCATCCCCGACCCGCTCCAGCCAAAAGCCTCAGGGAAGAGCCTTGTGTGGCTCCACCACAACAGACCAACTCCCAGTTGCCACCCACGCCGGGCAGTTAATTCATACTGCTTTTTTCAAGGCGAGTTCAAATTTTAAGGACATTATATTGTCCACAGGGAACCTTGATACAGCACGTGGCTGCAGTTTCTTGTGGCTGCGTAAGTGCCGATGGGGTGGGAGCGCCGGGGGCTGCTGCCAAGCAAAGGCAGGACCGTGCAGAGCTCCCTGCCCTCGCACAGCTCTGCACAAGACGCCGTGCACAGCTCCCACAGACTGTCAGGGCCCTGAGGACACCAGTAGGTCATAACAGCCCTGGCCCGTGTCACCCGGTACCGCCATGGGCCCAGGAACCGCGTTTCAGCCCAGCCCAAGCCGAGCCCCAGCTCAGCCCCAGCTGATACTGGCCTGAACCACGAACGGGAGGAGGCACGGCTGGCAACTCCCTATCTGCTCCCTTCCCAAAAAGGTATCTGAAAACAGAGAAACCAGTCATTTTCTCTTGATTACACCTCCACCATCAGCAAAATTTTTATTTATTTTTTTTTTTTCTTTCTGACTAGTCCAAGTTGACCGGAACCAAAGCAGCATTTCAAACAGCAGCAGCACAACGGCGCTTTGGCAGCTTTCAAAAATGACAGCTTCAGATTACCGAATGCAAGTTTAACAATTCCTACCCCAGCACTGATGGTTCTATTTCAGAACCATCCAGAGCCTCCGTTATCCAGAGTATTTGAATACACACTATGTTAAAGTACGCAGAATTAAGTGACACCACAGGACAATTGCCGTGCAAGTTCTTTCAGTGATGAACAAGAACGAGAAGCGTTCGGCTGCGCTGACGGTACGAGCCAGCTTCCCCGGGTGTATTCAAGCCACCCGATTTTGAACACTGGCCCTCACGGGGACACCTGCCTGGCACTGCTCTACAAATGCCTGGGTTTGTCCCATTGCTCAGGCAGGAGGCAGGGAAAATACCTCAGAAAGACCTTTTCAGCATTTACATCTGAAGAAGTGACCCTCATTCCAGTCACAGGAAAACCACCCCCGATCAGACTCAAACAACCAACAAACCCTTCAGGTCCCTGAAGCCTTCCTGCACAGCTTTGGAGTCTCGCGGGCCTTGGCACACATTCTGTTAACATTTCAAATCCTCTGGCAGATCACTGATGCCAACGCTGAGTAGAGTCAGGTTCTGCCACGGATCCCAGCAGCAATCCCCGAGAAACACCAGCTTCCCCACTGACAACCATCTTACAAAGTCCTGATTTTCAGGTCTAAATCATGTAATAACTGCTCTACCAGGACCGGGAGCTAACATTTGACTCCAGATGTCAAGCAGCTGCAAATGCTGCTCAGCTACATAACACAGCTGCTCCATGCTATGTTATTTAAGCAACATCCCTGACTTCCCTCAGAAAATCAAACCTGTTGATAAAACCTGTTTTCCACAGGCCATTAGCATCTTCTAGCTCAGCCTCCCCTTGACCACGGCTCCTAAAACCCGCGTGTCCTCTCCTCCCAGACTCTCCTTCAGCCAATATTCCTCTGGAAGTCCCCGTCCTCACACCACCACAGGGCACTCACGATGCCATCAGAGGGCACCGCAGCATCGCCAGCCCCTTGCCCTTCTCCCGTAACCCCTCTGTCTCCTTCTCTCTCTCTCTTCCATGAGCCCGTATCTCGTTGTACAACAATGTTCAGCTGGAGATGAAAAGAAGTAGTGTTTCCTAAGCAGATCCCAGTTTTTTCCCCTAGCTTCTACACGTATGAAAAAAAACAAGTGCGTGCATAAATACTTTTTACCTCTCACTGATGTTCCATGTTCTTCACGTTCTTCCCCTCTGTCTGCACTGGCTGTTCCCAACGGCCACCCTTTGGCATGGCAATTGCCTGATTCTACCCGAACATCGGGGCCAGTGAGGGATGGAGCAGCAGAGAGACCACAGAGGTTTGGATCCAAAGGGCAGCGCCACGGGGACAGTCACTGGACCTCTGGCTGTGGATCAAGGCCTTTAAAGGGTTCCCCATTCAGCTACAGCCAGAAATGCAGCCCACCAGCTGCGAGCATTTGGGGGCTGCCTGTCCGTGGCCACCCCTTCCCCAAGGGGCTCGAGCGCGGTGTAAATGGATGAGTGGATTGTGTTGCTCACCATAGATTTTCTGAATTCCTTGGAGGTCATCCTGGGGCAGTTTGAAGTTGTGCGTTTCCATGTACTGGTAGAAAGGAGCCATGATGGCACTGGGATCGTTGGAGTGCTCCAGCCCCAGCGCGTGTCCCAGCTCGTGCACTGCGACCAGGAAGAGATCGTTCCCTGCGGAAGGAAGGCAGAGCCAGGTCACTCCACGCCAACACAACCCCAGGCCCCGCTTACTCACAAGCAGAAAGCAAACACCTCTCCTATTGCCCAGCGGGCACAGTGCCGGGGCAGCTCCCGGAGATGGTTTTAGTCCTTAAAGTCCACGCTGCTTTTGCAGCCACCATCACGGCCCATGACCACCCGTGACCAGGAGCACCCTCAGCCCAAGAAAACCAGGCAGCTGCCTGCAATGAAAGGATACCGACCGTAGAATCTTTTGTAGAGTTCACAGAAAGTGGCCAACAAAACAGGCTGCTCTGATACCACTGCTCCTCATCTGAGTGCGGCCAGGAGAGGTGGGAGCCCTGCCAGGCGCTTCATCAACAAGGGGACATGGTGGGGAGGGAGCTTTGTCCCCCTTCTGGGTCCCCTCTGCCATGCTCTGATCTGACCTGGACCATCAAATTTTGTGAGGGGAGATCCGTGAGGCACCTGGCAAGGCAGGAGGAAGGACAGAGAAGAACGTGTCTAACACCCGTCCCATGTGGTCCCTGGGACAGCCCCAGCTCCTCGAGCACAGGCTCCTCCGTGTGCTGTTCTCTGCTGGATGGACCCCCAGCACCGCCACGTCTGCAGGATGAGGGGAGTACGGGTGGCACCACCCTGCAGGAGACACCACAGAGGGAAAGGCTGGACCGGATCCCAACGGCAGGAGGAGGAGGAAGGAAGGAAGAAGGGACACACTCCTGACAGGAAGAGAAAGGGTTGAGGAACCCTCCCTGGCCCAGAAGCTGGCAGGAGTGCAAAGGAGGGGTACCTTCAACAATGTGTTGTGGTCATACACTCCTCTTCAGTCCTACAGATCCGGGACCCTCACTCCTTCATCTAGTGTGGCCCCTGGATGCATTTCAGAGAAGAGAATCTAAGACCATTTTGTAAGCTCGGAGTGCTCAAAACCCCAGCTCTGCATTCATTGTCCTGTTTCTCTTGAGGGGAGAAGTTCCTTTAGAACGAAGTTCAAATACCAATTTTTGTAAACGGGAGGGAGTTCATGGCAAGGAAGAGAACACATTGCTCATTTCTATTTCAAAGACTGTGTTAAGACTTGCTCTGAAAAGAAAATATCAAGGTATAGAACTACTGCCTGACAGCCTACTTATCTCCTCCCACAGCCCTTCATGAGAGCTGCGGTGGCTCTTCGCGTACCACTGCCCCCTGCTCTTTGGCTGCTGTTTAGGAACTGTCCTCTCAGCTGATCTGAACGAGCCTCAACCTCTCAAACTGCCAGTTCCTGAACATACAGCAAGATCTCTGACCTCCACGGTCTCCACAGTTCTTGATGGGACAGTGCTCTTCATCATGTCCATCTTCTTGAAGCAAGATTCAGAAGGCAGAACTAACAGCCTAGCTTGATGCTTTGCTACTGGTCAAACAAGGTCAGGCAATCGGATAAAGCTCCTTAATTTCCTGTTCAACACCCCTTCCCCAAGAGAAGTGAAACTCACACTGGGTGTATACCAGCCACCTGGGTGAGACGGCAAAGCGAGGAAGGACCTGACCACCCTTGCTTTGTATTTGTAGGATCCAAGATATTTTTTGCTTGTCTGCACCATCTGTACAAAATAAAGAGGTCTGGTCAGAGACCTGCCTGAGCTTTCTCCTTCCCCATTCTCAGGAGCATCCAAAAGTCCACCAGTAAGGACCAGAGAGAGAACGACCCTGTAAAAACGGGGGTAGTTTTCCAAGTTAGTTCACCAAGTGAAACGGCTGACCTGCTACATTAAAACATAAAAAAGCAGGGTTAATTTAGCTTTAAAGTTGCCTTGTGTTTTCCTCACCAGAACAATGTTCTCACCAGAAAAGGTCAGGAGGACACACCTCCAACGACACCAAAGCATCCCCCTTGATCACGGTGCCAAAGCAGGTGAGTACGCTGGGCACCCTACACCCAGCTCACGAGCTCTGCTCCCCACGCACACACCAGCCACGGAGCACACGGCTTCAAACATACTTTTTAGGTGGTGTTCAGAATAAAACTCCCATTTGCTGATGCATTCCCAGTTGGGCATCCCAGTTCACTGAAGGTGAATTACAATATAATCACATCAAACCCAGCTCCTTGGTTAAGCTCTCGAATCGTCCAGAAGACAAATGCCCTTCCTGCAGAGAGAAACACGTGGTTTTATGGCAACACCACAGATAGACTGATTTGCGTGTGATCTTCCTCCTCCTCATGTACTCCATCACTCACGCTTCTTTGATTTTCCTCTTCAGGTAGAAAACATCTGTTAAATCTGGCAACAGACACCTTGAGAAAGGTTTTTCTCTGTGAAACTGCCAGCGTGTGCCTTTTTGTTGAGCTTCATTCATTTTCATTAGGAAAATCCGTACCTAAACCTTTTCTTTATTCGCTGAGTAACTCACTACATAGCTGGGCATCCAACCGCTGTAGCTCAGCAAAGCCGCTCATTTAAATGCCTTTAAGTTGACAGTAATAGGTCACAGGGATATTATTGTAACAATGCTGTGATATTAGCATTTATCCCTGCGTGTGGTAGCTGCATGGAGAGCTGTACCGAGCGCGGGCAGACTCTAAAGCACCCAGCACAGCAGAGGGTAAATCCAGGACAGAGCTCCTCTGACAACAGGCGTACCCGTAACACTGTGCATCTGATTACTGACAGACGAGCAGCTGTGAGCCTCCAGCCTCTCCCATATTATTTTTGTACTCACCATCACGCTAACACATCTATGCATTGCAGTTTACTCAAACATACTTAAAAAGACACAGGAAGGTTAAACTTGGAAATTTTATTAGAGTAAGAATGATAATGAGAATGTCAGACCATCGGTTGTGAGAACAGCAAGCCTCGAGTAATTACAGAAGAGATGGTGTGAACTAAACATGCTTGAAACACTGAAGAGACCCCTTCTGCTCCGACAGCCACAGAGACAACTGTTTCCCAAGCACAACTTAAAGAAGCTTTAGGGCTGCTCCAAGCTATGCCTTGGTGCTTGCATCTCCAGACCTGGCAGATCCGAACTGTCCAACAGCAGAGCACGTGGTTTGTCCGTACTCCTCCCTTCACCGCCACAACACGCTCTGCTCAGAAGACCTTCAATCTTCTGAAGACCCTGAGGAAGGGCGATATTGCTCTTCCATTTGTTTGCACCAAGAGAGACATGGAAAATGGCTTTTCTATCTAGAAAGGAAGAAAATATATGTTAAAAAAAATACAGGTTTTATTTTGTTCATAAACTATTATAAATGTAGCAATGAATAAGATGCATAAAAACTCTCAAGAGTGTCTTTAAGCAGCTTCACTGGAGACAGGAGGAGTGAGACGCAGTCTTAGGAGAGATTGTGCCACATTAACAAACTGACCTCCCTGAGACCAAGTGGCCACAGCAGGACAAAGAACCACATCGTCCCCCAGAGCCAGCGCTACAGACCTGCCCGACGGCGCCAGCTGCGCGGTACCAGACAGCGCACAGATGGCAGGCACCGTGAGGACAACCTCCTGCAGGAATTCACAGGAAAAATATAAAATATTTTTCTGGAATGGTGAGAAGCAAACGGAGGGAGTGATGCGCAGCGGAGAGTGGGCAGCGGGAAGTGCTCAGCTGGCTCAGCAGCCCGGCAGTCCCTGGAATAAGCCTGTTCTGCTGAAAAATTGTTTCCTGTCTTTCTCGAGTGTAGGCTGTAATTCAATACCAAAGAACTACCACTCCCAAATTGAAAACTTCTATTTGCCTAATATTAGCATATCATTCCCTAATTTGGTAGAACAGATGGTAAGGAGAAGAAAAATGCTCATAAGAACACAGGGAATGTAGATATGAGTTCCATTCCATCACTCTTGATAAGAAGCTGTGCTGGTGGATTTATTTTTTAAAAGGAATTAAATACAGCGGGGTCTACAGACAATTTACTACTCGTCCCAGCTGTGGAACAACCAGGGATAAAAGATACCCCAAAAGCAAGAGGGTTTTGAAACCCTTGGGAGGCTGGGCCAGTGTTTTCCACCAGGCCCTGGCCCAGGCAGTGCGGCTACAAACCAATCTGGGCTACCTGGGATTCTATTTTGCCAGCCAGGTTGAAATTATATTTAACTCCTGGGGCTGGCAACAGAGAAAGTGCTGTCTGGAAGCTGTGAGAGCAGCTCTTTGCCACAAAGAGGGTGTCTTCTCCCCTCCTAGGACAGCAGATTTACCACCTTTGTCCTCCCTGACACAGGAGGTTCCTGCTGGGGCTGAGTAGGACTGAGAAATAAGAAAGCTGGGATACAAGAGACTCCTTCAACGTGGTATTGTTGCGGGATTTGGGTGAAGAACACACTATACTCAAAACTGTCTTCAAATCTTATACTCTCCTTCAGAAACAGGAGAGAGAGAAAGAAAAAAAGCAGTTTAAGTAACTCCTACGTTTGCTGCTGGTTGTGATGTCCAAATCTAGAGTACGGGGTGTCATTTTGCTGCAGATGCTGCAGCTCCCCTCTGACAGCAACAACCAGCAAACTCTTGTCAAGAATTCACCTATTTTCCATTTTTTCCTCCTCCTGAAAGCCTGTTATTTTACACCTCTGCCCTTCAGCAAGCGGAACGCAGCAAGTTTATTAGAGACACTGCTGCGCTTTGGGTCTCTTCCCAGCATCTGTTTCTGCTTTACCAAGGAAGGCAGCAAAAAAAGACTTTTTGGCTCACCTTGATTCATATCACCTTTTTTACAGTTGGGTTTTTTCTTGCTTTTCAAGGGAATGACATATTGCTTTGATCCCTACTGGCTCCTTCCTACCAATCTGCGGAAAGAAGTAAAATATTTCACTTGGATTATACAGAAGTCAATAGGATTCCAAACACCAACATCCCTGTGTCCATACTTCATGACTAAACAATTACTGACAAAAGCAATGGATAATACTTTTCTTTACAGAACACCGTGAAGATCAGGTGTATTCACAAGCACATTGTTTAGAAAGTGGCATTTGCAGGTGATCCTTAATAATGAGTTTCAGCTGTAGTCAGTAATTAGCACTGTTGGCGTTGCAAGGCTTGGGAACCCAGACGGCACCAGCATGGCCCAACTTAGTGCCACTTCTACGTCTGGACACCGACAGCACCGAGAACAACAGAAAGCAGTACTTACAGGGATGCCATCCGGGAGCGAAGCAGCAGCATCTGAAGGCAGAAGTCATCCGCGCGCGCTGGAGGCTTTCACTCTTCACTTGACTGTTGTAAATGAATTTAATTTGCAAATTCTCCATTCACGGCCTTTAATCTGGATTGACACAGCAGGGAGGCAGCCCCAAACCGTTGCTGCTTTAAGCCACCTGATTTGATTTCGTTTTGCTGTGGCTGGTTGGCTTGAGACCACGCGTCTGGATGCTCCCTCTAACTGGGTTCAACATTAGTTGATTTTTAAGAGAACTTTGGCTGACTGGAACAAGTCTCTCAGCGAGTACAGGGTGAGACCCACGTCTGTTCTACAGACCAAACACTGGACTGGTCTTCTTCAGTGAACCCAAGTGCTGACCAACAGCCTGGTCTGGTGGAGGGAAGAATCAAAAAAAGGCCTGATAGAATAAATTGAAATTTTAATAAAATTTATGCCCTGCTTAACGTCCAGCACCTTCCAGGTCTTCTGCGTTAAAGGACACGCAAGAAACTTCAAAGCAGCTCTGATTTTCCCTCTGAAAAATACTGATGCTCGTTTTCAGCAACAGGGTTTCAGAAGCCTGAAAAATAATGACGGATTCAAAATGTCATTTGTTAGAACAAAACTCTTTAGATGTGGAGATGTTCTGTACCTGAGAAATCAGAGAAAGAAAATTAAAAACGTATTTAACGGCCAAATAGCACAAGGATTACGTGGGCACTGTTGTGAGCACACGAGCAACGCGACAGGGAACGTGTTCTGTTAATACTTTGCAAACAGGGTTTGCTGGCGCCTCCATAGAAAAGGAAGTCGAAAAAGGTGGTATAAGAAAGAAATGAAACTGAAAGCAAGGCAAAAGGCAGAGGAAGCGGGAATTAATCCAGGATAAAAGACTGCCAAGCCCTGGCAATCCGCTGGGCGAGGCCACGGGGGCTAAGGAAAGCTGGGTTTCTCTTTCAGCAAGCGGCACTGCCCCTCAGGTAGCGGGCTGCAAGCCGGTCACAGAGAGTTAACCCAGAAAAGTGGGTACCAAATCTCAAAGAAAGGGAAAAACAGAAAAAGAAAAAAAAGGCAGGCAACAATTGGGCACTCTTCTTTCCTCTAAGTGCCCTCCCTCCACCTAAACTATCACAACTGCAATCAAATAAACCAAACGGGATAAGGAACGGTTCTTCAGCAACATTTCCAAGCGACTGGCAACACCTGGAAGTCTTTGATAATAAAGAACCACCTGTCCAGGTGAAATAGAGCCAAGCCTCCTTACACACACCACTGCACATCAGAGCGTCTGTTCTACAACGCATCCTAAATCACATTCGATGTTTGTGTGATTTATCTAGTGAGTGCTCACAGAAACCTGGTACATTTTTGTAAATAATAACAATTTTTTAAAAAGCTGGTGCTTCAAAAGCATCAAACGTCTGGCAAAAAAGTATTGCCAGCTCCCTTTTTATGCAGCTCTGAGCAGCACCAGTCCTTAAGGGGGAATCTCAATCCTGAAAGATTCCTGGTTCTAGAAGGAATTTGGTGATAGAAAAGAGAATTTCCTAAGCCCGTACCAAGGGACTCAACTCAGAGCTCTGTGAGAAGCAACTGCAATTTGTTCTTAAGCTCCAGGAACTAAAATTCTGCCTGTCTGGCAACACAGAAGAATTATGGAAAAAATTAGACAGAAGGGCACGATTGGGGGTCACTGAGTTGAACTTTCTGCTCCAAGCAGGGCTGGTCTCCAAACTACACGAGGCTGCTCAGGGCATCATTCAGCCAAGCCTCAGGGGACAGGGGCTCCGCGCCCTCCCCAGGTGGGTGACTCTAAGGTGGGGTTACCCTAAGGTAAACCAGACCCAGATAAAGAAGAGAAAGACAAACAACGTTTGCCCACATCCATCCCTCGTCTGGTTCACGCTGTGGCCGCTTCAACCTCCTCCTGGTTCAAAGGGGAAGAAAGAGAAAGAGGTGTAGGGAAAAGCATGACAGAAGCATGTGCATGGTCCTCTTGTGTAGGTCTAGACCCAAAGCTCCAGCCTGCAAACGAAGTGCCAGAAGCTGAGAATGAAAAGCATGGCACTTGGATTTTGTCTCTCCTCCAAGGTCAAATTATTTAGACACTCATCCCTCCAAGATGCAGGAATCTGACCAAGGAAAGCCTGTTGTCCAAGACAGCCTGTAGAAGAAGCTGTTCTAGTGAGACACAGCCCATGAAGCAGAATGATGTTGCTCAGTAACTGCTCTCAGAAAAGACAGCTTCCATACGGTATCTCTAACAGCTTGGAGGGTATTCAAGACAATGGAGCAGATTCACGCACTCAGAAGTGACAGTAAAGGCAACAAGTACCAGAAGCATGGGACATCCTCCGTTAAGACACCCACGATGGACCAAACGGATAAAGGCAAGGGACAGTGACCTAAATGGGACAGACTCTGAGCAGAGCCAATGCTGCAGCAGAAAATCTGCAGGTGCCTGGGCTAGTGTCAGAACTTTGTACTCACAGCAGGAATAAAACCAGTACCAGAACATCCAGGCTCAAGTTCAAATTAATTTGGCACACCTGATGTCTTAACAGGAACAGCCCAAGCTGTGACAGGAGAGTGGCTCTCCTGAAGGTTGGCTAAATGCCTGTTTGAGCAACGCAACTCCACTGTAAATGCAGAGGCGAGACAGAGGACCCCATCTTCAGGAATGGGGACACAAGTGTCAAAAGAATGAAGGAGGTTTGTGATATTAGCACTGCCAGGACAGAAGACAATATATCTCCAGTGACAGCCCACGTTGCCATGCTGGCTGGCAGATTAAACCCCAGCTTCGAGCTATGCATGCCCCCCACCAACAGGTACCACCACCGTCATGCTCAGAGCCTATCAGGAAGGCTCTCCTCCAAAACTAGCTGCTCTAAATCAAAACTTTCTCCTTAAGATCCCTGCTGAACATTCCCATTAGTCGGCTGAGACAGTATTTGCCTGTCCTGAAAAACTTGCTGAGGTTCCTGAACATATGTGGTGCCCAGATGGCAGCCTCGGGAGCCTGCTCTGCTGTCCAGGTAGACGCCCACTGAAACACGAATCCTTGTGGTGGAATCACAGAGAAAAACCTGTCCAGTTCCTCTGCTCTGGGGCTAACAGAAGCGTTCCCGTAAGGTGGCTCAGGTCCCTCTCCCCCAGAAGTTCTGCAGAAGCTTCTGCACCAGTTTGGCCCTGAATGTGATCCAGGAGGTCTCACCTCCTGTGTCGGTTCTCACAGGGTCTTGTCAATAATGGCTTTTTTTTTTTTGGTTGGCTTTTCTTCCAAGTCCTGAACAAGAAGCTTTCCAAAGAGGCCTCTGGAGGAGGAACCCACCAGGATCTATGGGGACGTGGCTGTTGGAAGGATTACAATATTCATTTACTCGCTGTGAGTACAGCTCAGGGATCCCTGCTGGCATCTGAAGAGCAGTCAAAGGGGCAATCCTACGTTTGCAAAGAGGTGATCCGGGTGGGACGCTGTACAGCGTGGAGAGCACCTGGAGGAGAGGAGACTGAAGGATGAGTCCTGTGAACTGCAAGGTGATAACGAGTATGTAAACCCCAACTAAGTACCCACTAGCTGCTGTGAAAAAGCGAACCAACGCCAGCAGATTACCACGGGGTCTGTTCACACAACAGCAACTTTCATCAACAGGATGCGCCGTGTCCTCTGTGTCCAGATCAGAAATGGATGTTTTCACAGAAAGATCAGTTCACATAATTCTTCATTTTTTTTTCTGGCTGGGTGAGACTTCACGTGACACGTTTTGCTTTTATCCGTGGGATCTGCAGTGCTAGTGAAGACTCCAAACCGTTGTTCTGTGGGGCGACAGGTCCAGGCAACGCGGGCTTGCTGGAGCTCACAGATGCCACAACACGCTGGAGGCAAGTGTGGAGCAACAAAAGCAAAGTTTCAGATCGTACTGGTTTGTAACAGAACCACAGGGGCTGAACACCAGCCAAGTGTTCCCAGGACTTCGGGTGCCAGTGTCAGCTCCCGCTGTGCTGCCCGAGGTTTACCTTCACGATTGCTGCGGGGCGACGGAGCTCTGGGGCGACGGTTCAACCTTCCCCCTTTAACACACAATCTCCTCAGGAGTCAACATTTTACACGGGGATGTGTGACGGCTGAGGAAAGGGCACCCTTGGTACCCCATGGCTATTTTCAGACTCCTGTAATCACTGAAGGGATGCTGACTCCTCAAAATAGTTCCTTTATTTTTGCATCTGAATAAATGAGAGCTTTGCTGTTGGCAGGGTATTTTTATTCTTTCCCCAAGAGACTCCTTCAATTCCAGACTGAACCACCCCACCGTCCAAAATACGTACCATAAGGGCAAGCAAGACTGTTTGAAGAAATACTTCCTGTTTAAAAGACAACATTGTCCACACTAACACGCTATTTCTAATGAAAAAAAGGCAGTGAACTGATCACAGGAAACCTCTGACCAAGCCTGAAGACCTGCTAACAGCATTCCAGGTGAAGCACATCAGAGCTGAGAACCTGCAACTAGTGAGAGCTCAAATGACAAGAAACAGTGAATCCAAAGGGAAAAAAAAACCCTAAGAAGGCCTGGATCGCCCAGCAAGGAGACAGGACACCTCCACACGCCGAGGCTACAGACACAGGCAAAGCCAAGCCCCTCGCACCCGGCAGCACTCTGCCCACAGGCCAGCCCTGGCACAGGCTCCCCTTCCCTCGGCACCGCTGCCCCAGGCAGGGGGCAAATGCAAACCCCTCGCTCTCAGCATCCTTGCTGGCAACTTTGCAAAGAGAGTTTTCAAATAAGGGTGCTGCCCAGCCGACAGCACACAGCCAACCGACAGCACACAGCCTCCGGAACGGAAATCTCAACTCTTCTGGCAATTTTCATGCCCGCAGAGTGCGCCAAACCCTCACGTACCGATGACACACACCTTGAGGACACAGCCCACACCCGACAATCAGAACACGAGAGGAACACATCGTGGTTTTGAAAGAGCCACGCGGGTGCTGCGTAAAAAGAGACTCTCTACTCAGTGTGTACATTGCTCTCAAACATGGTCCTAAAAAACATACAAAAAACCTCCTCCAAGAAGTGATAAACTGTGTCAGAACATCCTACCCAGTGGAAAATTCTCGCAGGAGCCATCCCTGCCAGTCTTAAAGCTGCCGCCCAACCTCGCTAAGCTTATGGTCAGGAGGAAGCTTTTTGTGCAAAAAAAAAAGAAAGAGAAAAGAAAAAAAACAGGCACCACTTGTCCAAACCTTCCCTCCCAGCCTCCTGCCCCAGGCACCAGCACCCCCAGGGCTCGTACCCGGGCAGCGGTACCCAGCAGAAGAGCTGCCCTCCCAGCCCAGGCCGAGATCAATCATGGCTGAGACCACCCTGAGCTCACACAGACCTAGGAATAAAGATTGCTAACGTGTCAACATGGCAAAACTGCGCTTCCCTGCCACACCACGACCTCCACGCCCTCCGCATCCCCCAGGCTGTAACCTCTCTCCCTCTGCCTACGTCTCATCCAGTCACTTCAGTCTGCCAGGCAGCGTTACTTCTCTTTCCCCAAGAAGACACGTATCACACCATTTCTGCCTTCCTAATTAGCATTCCCACCCTGAACTTGCCAGCTCGTTTCCTTTCAGAGATGATCCGATAGATACAGACTCCAAACTCTGAGGGTTTCTCTCAATTTACATTCCGTTCTGAAACAAAGCTGTCGCTTTTGGGCCAGTCCTGAAGGTGTTCTGCACTCCCGAGAGCCGTCTTCTCCTCAAACTACACCTGCGTCAGACATGAAAGACATCACCTCTGCAAGTCTCCTTAGACATCAAAGCCACAATGACACCACCACGCTTCTAGACAGTTCAAAAATCAAGCCATATTTACATGCCAAGTAAACTTTTAATCCTTATAAAAGGTTTCAAAGTGTGATTTTGAGGCACTAAAGGTTTAGACACATTGTCCTTCCCAGATCACTAAGACCATGGAAATTGGGGGTGCTGGTGGCCAGCTGGCTGAACAGGAGCCAGCAGTGTGCCCAGGTGGCCAAGAAGGCCAACAGCATCCTGGCCTGGACTGGGAACAGCGTGGCCAGCAGGAGCAGGGGGTGATGGTGCCTCTGTCCTGGGCACTGGTGAGGCCTCCCCTCAACTGCTGGGTTCAGGTCTGGGCCCCTCACTACAAGAACGACATTGAGGGGCTGGAGCGTGTCCAGAGGAGAGCCCCCAAGGTGGGGAGGGGTCTGGAGAACAAGTCCTGTGAGGAGAGGCTGAGGGAACTGGGCATGTTGAGTTTGGAGAAGAGGAGGCTGAGGGGAGACCTCCTTGTCCTCTCCAGCTCCCTGAAAGGAGGGTGCAGAGAGGTGGGTGGTGGCCTCTTCTCCCAAGGGAATAACGACAGGACCAGAGGAAATGGTCTGAAGTTGGGGCAGGGGAGGTTCAGATGAGATATTGGAAGAATGACTTGACTGAGAGGGTGGTCAGGCACTGGAAGGGCCTGCCCAGGGAGGTGGTGGAGTCCCCATCCCTGGAGGTTCTTCAGAAATGTGTAGATGTGGCACTTCAGGGCGTGCTCCGGTGGCCGAGACTGTAGGGGGGTTGGTGTGTGTCTGGTTGGACTCGGTCTCAAAGGTCCTTTCCAACTATAATGATTCTGTGGTATTTCATGAGGCCACTGTAAAATGCTGGTTTTCCAACTTCAACTCCGCAGAAGTCATCACTATTCTCAATCAGAGGTTTGAAAACAGATCAGGAAGTGCCCATTGCCATTAGAGAGTAAGAGAAAGGCAGAAAGACACAGAAACACCAAAACCAGTTGTCCTCATCATCAATCTTGCTTAACAAATCAGCCAGCCCCGAGCTCCAACGGGAGGAACCACGACCATACTCAGACTGAGGGAAAACAAATCGGTATCAAAACGACTCAACATTTAAGCCTCTTCACTCTCCCAACTCTCTGTTCACCGTTACAGCTCTCTCTAGCTGTGCTTGCCCAGTGTTCCACGTGATACGGAGTTTACATTTCAACACTCTCTTACTCGCCTTCTCCCTCCCAGAGTCATGGTTTCTGTAGTAACCATGGTCCGAATCCCCAAAGATGTTAAAAGCCAGGACACATGCACTTCTGCTCATTCAGCATTCCCACGTGTGCACAGAGGCATGCAGAGCCACAAACTTACCGATACAATTATTTACCCATTTAAGACAGAATACATGTTTTAGAAACCATTTGAACCGTTGTATGGAAGGCAAAAGCTCCACTAACCAAGCACTTTCTAGTTGAAAGCCTGCCAGTGAGCCCACACGCAACTCATCCTTGTTCTGAAAAACGAGCTGTGCTCTTACCATCATGATTGGAATTTCCCAGGGTCCACGGCTCATCTGAATCGAAGTGAGTATCTCCTCCTATTCCTGGTCCAGGAAAGTAAGCATGAGCTAGAAATCCACCCTCTCCATCAAACGGAGAACTGTCTCCATGGAAACCCGAAGCAAAAAATATCATGATATCTGCCTCCTTTCTGTCATTTTTAATTTCATGGTAAGGGACTTCTTCAAAGGTAAGCGGTGTCACTCTCTGCCAAACATCAAACGCCTGACGAATGGCTCTCCTCGTGTCGATCTCTCCAACCTTGGGGGTGTAGTTGTGTACACTGTGCAGATGAGAAAGAAGGGTTCTTTCAATTTGCAGAACACATTGGGTTGAGACTTCTTATATCCCAACAGGTAGCCGCATCTACACCGTTCCCATCGCCAAAGGGTTGATTTTTTGCAGACGCTACTTCATGCATGCAAACTTTTGCTGTTACAAATACAGTTATCAGCAAAACTACAGCCCTGATCTGAAGTCTGCATTTATTAATAAGAATCTTCCCAATACTTGGGTCAATCTCACGTTGTTTCCTAAGAATCTGACAACCTTTCAAATCCTGCTACGTAATTGAGTTTAAAAATGTGAGTTACTTCAGGTTTTGTCTGAAATGATCATGCAAACAGAGTCTGGTGCACAGAAAAAAAAACATACTAAAGTTATTTTTGAGGAAAAAAACCTCTCAGTGAACTACCTAACCTTACTTACACAAGCCATTCCAGGACTACTCAAAAGACTCAAGAGCTCACAGGAGTGGTGGAGCTGCCAGTTTGGTGCAACCCCATCCATGATAGCTGACGATACAGAGTGGGGGGGGGTAACTGAACGTAATAATAATAACCGATAGGACAAGGGGTAACAGTTTTAAATTGGAAGAAAGGAGATTTAGATTGCATATCAGGAAGAACTTGTTTGCAGTGAGGGTGGTGAGACCCTGGCCCAGGTTGCCCCGAGAAGCTGTGGCTGCCCCATCCCTGGAGGGGTTCAAGGCCAGGCTGGATGGGGCTTGGAGCAACCTGGTGTGGTGGGAGGTGTCCCTGCCCAGGGCAGGGGGGTTGGAACTCAATGATCTTTGAGGTCCTTTCCAACTCTAACCATTCTGTGATTCTATGATAATTGTAAACTTCAGCTCAAAAAGTTCCGTTCACGGGGCGGTTTCTGTGTGTGCACATAATGGACTCGAGACCTCTTAAACATGGTGTGGGGAAGATGGAATATCTATGCCATGGAAACAATCTTCAATCTTTAATGAAACTGCCTCAATTTAGTGTCATGATTGACAGAAGAAAGCCACTTTGATGCGTTCAGTGGTAAAACAAGGTATCTATCACTCGATGGCACACGCCAAACACTGCCATCGGGAAGTTAAACACCTCCTAGTTTGACAATGGCAGAAGAGAAGCCATCTGCCAATCCGCTTCCCACGGTGACACACACGCATAACATGCGTTTTATTTATATGAGTATATACCAGTTTTCCCAAAAAAGGTCAGAAGCAGTATCTGACTCTCAGATCTTCACATGCAGAAGGTGTCCCTTTACAATTTGAGTTAAATGAACGATTATTGGTGGAAGCTTTGAACTACTCCCTGGAATCAGTCCCCCCTTCCCAGCCCCTCACTGTTACCTACAGAATCTTCCTCCTCCTTTCCCAGAGCTCTCCAGCCACTCAATCTCTTTCTTTCACTCGAGCACAGCTCTTCCTACACATTCTGGCACCTTCCCCATGCAGGTCATTCATATTTCTGCCTCTTCACCACAGATTTTCTTTCTTTCTTACTTGGCCTCGCTCACCCGCGCCTTCTCCGTAACGTCTACATTCCTAATCTTCCCTCCTCTGCAACCTTCTTTCCCCCTCCAACAAAATTAAAATGCTGTACTTTCAACACGGGGGGGTGGGGTAATTTTATTCTGGTGTGGCATTCTTATTGTTAGAAACTTTCCTTGGCCTTTCCCTTTCAAAAGGGCCTAAATAACTCACACAAAACGCACCTCTGGGAAATAACCCCCACCGCCTAACACACACACTTGACACCCGCAGCCCATGGCCGGCACAAAAGCAAGAGTCCTGCTACACGAGCCAAAGTAAAACCTCTGCAAAAATAAATACTCAGGAAAATGTTGCATCTTGGTAGAGGGAGAAAGCACGACCCTTTTAGACAGCAACGTCCTTCTGCTTTAATGGTTTGTTAAAGACAACAGATGCTCTAAGGACTAGAGCTTTAGATTTCTAAGAGAACCGAAAGGGCCTGACTAGGATTTTCCTGCCAAAATTACACAACTTATGGCTGGGATTTAGGTGTCTTTACTGACCGGTTATTTTCTAACCGAGCATAGACTCTTCAGTTATTCCAGTGCTCTGGAAGTAGTGCCCTCCACATTCTGAGAATGAAAGCCCCAACTGGGCATCACTGGGAAAGTCCCGTTTTTAAGAGCACATACAAAATCTGCACCCCCAAAAAGGACAGAACATTTTCCCCCAAACAGACAGGGGCAGGGAGGGGGCTATACCTGTAGGTTATATGCTTCTGTCTCCACTTCTGTCCAGTTAGTGCGTACCGCTTTTTCCGCCGGTTGTGGCGTAAGTGGGGATGATCTGGAACTCCACACCGAGGCTTCTTCATCCACCTGGAAGGGAAGCGAAGAAAAAGCAAGTTAATGAAGAGTTTGTGAGAGAGATACAAAAGCACCCAGGGGCTGATGGGAAGACCTCGGAGGGATGGCCAGGGCTCAGTCTTCCCTCTCTCGGGTTTACCCTCTTTGCCCGGAGCTGCAGACCCCACCTCTGCTGGCAATCCACACGCCTCACAGCACCAAAAAGAATTCGTTTTTCCTTTTGGAAACAGACACCAGCTCAGGTAGCCCTTACGTTTGACAAGATCTTGATGATGACAGTGACACAGAGGAGACCCAGATCAAAACTGCACATGCATCTGCACGGGGATCAACTCTCCCGTCCCCTACTGCACCTACTCTCTGTTCAGCTGGCTCCTGTGCCAGTAAAAAACCCTCCAGTTCGTAAATCACTCGGCAAGACTCAACGAGTGGAAGCACCACCCTCCCCAGGTAACAGCTACGGCTTTCACCTGCAGCGACCAGAACAGACGACTCCAAGTCTGTGGGTCACAGTCACCAAATCCTGCTAGGTCCTCCCCATAACGCTTGATTCTTCTGATGTCACTCATGACGTAGGAGACCCTCAGCTCTACGGCCAGGTGAACTGGGAGAGCAAAGGATGCTGCCCCTTGCACGGGGATCTATGCGCTATTACCAGAGAAGTCAGGCCTCCTCCCCTACCTCCTTTACCTCCAGCCTTAACAGCCTCTTTGCTTATTTCTTGCCTCAGCCTGAGGATGGTGGTCAAACACTGGCACTGGTTGCCCAGAGAAGTGGCAGAGTCTCCATCCTTGGACTTATTCAAAATCCAGCTGGACACAGTGCTGGGCAACATGCCCTGGCTGGCCCAGTTTAAGCAAGAATCTGGAGTAGATGAGCTCAAGAGGTCCTTACAGAACCACGGACCGGCAGGGGCTGGAAGGGACCTCTGGAGATCATCCACTCCAACCTCCTGCCAGAGCAGGGGCACCCACAGCAGCTTGCACAAGAACATGTCCCAGGTGGGGTTGGAATGTCTCCAGAGACAGAGACTCCCCCACCTCTCTGGGCAGCCTCTGCCACCCTCACAGGAAAGAAGTTCCTCCTCATGTTCAGATGGAATTTCCCGTGTTCCAGTGTGTGCCCACTGCCCTGTTACTGGGCACCACTGAGAAGAGCTTGACCCCAGCCTCTTGCTACCCACCCTTTAGATACTGCTCAGCACTGATGAGAATCCCTCCCAGCCTGCTCTTCTCCGGGCTGAACACCCCCAGGGCTCCCAGCCTTTCCTCAGCAGAGATCCCACAGCCCCTGAGCATCTCCATAGCCCTCCTCAGCCCACTTCTGACCTGTAACAACCACCTGCGCCTACGAATTTCAGTGCGTTCATTTGTCATCTCCTCCCCAGCAGGAGCAGAGCAGAGGAGAGCTGTCACACACACTGCACTGCACCTGAGAGGAACCCAAGCTGTGCGTGGAAAGCCAGCGCAGACCCTCCCCGCTCAGATTACCTTACAGTTAACAGCATGGTATGTCTTTCAGAACTCCAAGTAATCTATGGAAATCAGATCTCTCTTGCCCACACAACTGCTGCCACCTTCAAAGGAAAGTGGCACACCTAAAAGCTGTATTAATTCAACCTCAATACACTGTATTTTTCCAAGCATTATTTGTGTTCTTCTGCGTTGCTTCTATCCCTTACTGTAGCCTCCATTCTCCTAGGTTTTTCCAGAGTTTTTTGGTTTTTTTTTACAAAGACCTGGTGATACAATATGGTACAGAGTTTTTAGCATAACCTTACACAGACCGTAGCAGGAATTAGGTTTTCATCTCTTGAGATTCTTGAGAACTCCAGTACTCCAAACATCACCACCATCAGGCCCTGATGACAGGCAGAAGACAATCTTATCTTTATTAGTACCCTCTAGAAGACAAGAAGGTGACAGAGGAGGCCACAGGGATGCTGCCCCTTCCCAGCGCCTGCACTGTGCTGAGGGGGCTGCAGGAAATCAGCCCTCACATTAGTCCCAGGCTACCAAAAGCGATCAGAACTGCCCAGAGATGGCAAAAAGACAGTCAAATCTGCTCCTTGCCAGCTCCATCGCAGCACAGGGACACAGGGCTGCTCCAGAGACAACCTGCAATGC
This sequence comes from Pedionomus torquatus, assembly GCA_013398155.1. NCBI lineage: Eukaryota > Metazoa > Chordata > Aves > Charadriiformes > Pedionomidae > Pedionomus > Pedionomus torquatus. The sequence continues at coordinate 51,911 of VZRU01000460.1, forward strand.
CAGCACCCTGCGCTTCAAGGGATTCCTGAGCCAACACCTCCAAGGGACCAGCATTTGCAGAGCTGCCCACAGACTCCTGCTACGCACAGCTGCCAAAATCCTCCTGCCCCTGACTGCCCTGAGCCCTGCCTGAACCCACAGCTTGTTCCAGAGCTCAGCTGCACACCTTCTCACACACACCTAGTGAAAAAGCCCAACTTTTACTCTTTTTAGAGCTCAGCAGTACCCAAGCTGTCAACAGCCTGTGCTAATGTCACACAGGGTGTTTATCTGGCTCAGTTCCCTGATCCAACCTACTTCCCAGACATAGGGGCCCACGTCTCTTTGCACGGGCCAGGGGACAAGGCCAGCCATCTCTTCTTCCCTCAGCAGGGCAGATCTATGGCAAAAGAGTCACAGTGCTGTAGCTCGCTGCCACTGCTCTTCTTTAGCTGAGCTTTCTGATAGCCATTCTCTACTGAGCAGATCAGATAACCCTTTCTGTGTTCCAGAGGATTTACAAAAATATATCACATCAGAAACAACAACAAAGGATAATTACTTGAAGCAGGGTTGAGATACTTATGGTTGCTCCCCCTATCTTGTTCTTTTTTTTTTTTTTTTTTTTTAAATGGGGGCATCAATAACACTGGATCATCAAAATTCCTCCCACTGCCCAGCATGTGGAACATTGGTAGTTTCCACACGCAGTGACACCCAGCAGCAGATACAGATGCTTCCCCCAGTTCAGGCTCCAAGACTCCCCGAGCAGAGGAAGCTGCCACCCTCCCCATCGCCTGCTGCTGAGCTGCCAGGAGGGGCATCTCTGAACAGCCAAGTCACGCGTCCCAAGGAGAGGGACCTCCACAAGGGGCTCTAGATGAAGCACAGGACACAAAAGACACCTCCAACTCAAGGCAGCAGCAACAAACACCGCTTCCTCGCCAAGATGACACCCCTTCCAGGACACCCTTCACAGGACACACTGAGCCACAGACTAAAGGCAACAGCCGTCCAATAGCAAAGGCCCTCCAGCCTAAGGGATTTGGACCAATGCTTCAAGACACCGACCCCAAACAACAAATAACAGGTGGCCAACACGGAGCAGAGAACATCTCAAGTCGAACCAATGGCAACTCCTGCCAGGTAAGCAGCCTTGGCTGTTGTCATCAAACAACTCGCTTCAACTCGGAACTACAAATCCCCACAAACAGCACCTACAGAGATCCACAACTCCAGTTAATTAAGAAATACATTGGAAGTCGCATCTGGAGACAGATTTCCACCTAAATCCAGACAGGGGAGGAAATAAAGGTAACCCTTGATGTTCTGTGCTTTCAGCTCACAGGATTCACGCTTGGCCTGTGCACCCGCGATGGGCATCTACGCACAAATAATGATGGTAACAAGAGCTTCTCCTCACTCTGAGTTTTGTTTTGTTGGTAAAAAAGGACATGTGGAGTTGTCCACGTGTTTTCATTAGGGACAGCTTTTCAAAACCAAGACTTCTCTGGCTGAGTCAATCAAACCTACCCTTTTCAAGGACTTCTTGCAGCTGGAATAATTACCCAGGTAATACAACAACACGTTAAGAAAAGGAAAGACAAAATTAGCCTACGTCAATCTTACTCAATAGTTGTCTGGTCCAAAACTCCTGTTACTGGGATCCCATAAAACTGTTGCATAGTGGCAACTGCAGACTGCACAGCTTTTCCTGACTGCAAGGCAGACATTTGGCTGTCAGATGGAAGTAAGTAGCCGTAAGTTTTTAACCAACCCTGAAAAAGAAAGAAACAGATGGTAAGACGCCACGGTAAATTTTCAACTTAACAGATTAGAACATTTCCTCAAAAGAAAAAGCGACGAACTAACCCAAAAAAATCCAACCACCCCTGTTCTTCTTGGTTAGGTTTGGTAATACCATCCCATTGCCAGGAAGGGCTGAAGACCCAGCCAAGCATCACCTGTCCCGAGAGGACAACGCAGACCTGCCAACTAAGAGCAACCACCCTCCCTCCTGAGTAACCGGGGCAGACCTGAGCCTTTGGAGCACCAGGAACGCCCAGGAAGCTCTGTCCTCATTCCAGAGACCTCCCGCGTACCCCGTCACCGTGCCATCGTGAGACTGCTCAGTCCCCGCAGCAGCACGCTCCCGGTAACCCCCTGCCCACCACCCGCCGCTGCCTCTGCACCCTCACTCCAGGAAAACAGCTCAACAGGCCTGGGCAACCCCCACAAAGGCCAGCTCAGTTCACACTGGCACTTGGCACAGGAGTATTTCTTTCAAAAAAAAAAAAAAAAAACAGAAAACCCAAGCTCCCCCAAAAAAACACACTCAGAAAGTTTGCAGGGACTCTGCTCAGATGAACATCTCGTCTACTAATAGCAGACATCCAGCAGATGGTAAGCACAGGAAAATAGCCAATAGTTCAAGGAGCTTTGTCCCGTTTCCCTGCCTCCCCCCCAAAACGCAGCCGCAGATAAAACCGCACAGCAAACTTGCCAAAAAGCTAACAGCAGCATTTTCCAAAACGCCCGTTAGTTCACGACTTTGCTTTGCAGCCCCTCTCTTCCTCCCCCTCACCTCGAGGCAGTGAGAAAAAGGAATATTAACTCACCATTAAGCACAAACGCCAATAAAACCCAAATTAAGGCTTGCTTTCATAAACTTTTCACCGCAACTTTTCACAGACACATCTCAGAGTTTCTTTCCTCCGGCCAATTCCCGTTCAGTGCACAGACCAGGGTTGCAATGAGATGGACGCATATCCCGCAAGCTTTTCCCAGCCATGAGGACAACCCGTCTGACCCACGGCCACGCTCCTCAGCGCCCAAGCTCTGGTCTCCCACGGCCCGAGACCCCTCAGAGCAGGGGGAGAGGCGAGGAGAGGCGCGTCTCCCCTTAACCCGACACCGCGGCGGGACGGGGGCTCCAGGAGCACAAGACGGGGAACAATCCCCATTTCTTTGGGGCAACCAGAAGGCACCAGAACCCACTGGGGAGAAAGCTCTTGCTTCCAAAGCAGCAGAAAAAAAGGGTGCAAGGCAGCACCCGGGGCGGACCCGCTGGGGCTCAGCAAGCAAAGGTACAGCCGGTTCCACCGGGCACCGC
>VZRU01000461.1:228-48385 GCA_013398155.1 Pedionomus torquatus
TTTAATCATCTGCGTGGCCCTCCCCTGGACCCATTCCAACAGGTCCATGTCCTTTTTATGCTGAGGACTCCAGAGCTGGACACAGTACTCCAGGTGGGGTCTCACAAGCGCAGAGTAGATGGGGAATATCACCTCCTGTGACCTTCTGGTCACGCTTCTTTTGATGCAGCCCAGGACATGGGTGGCATTCTGGGCTGCCAGTGTGCACTGCTGATGCATATTGAGCTTCTCATCCATGAGCACTCCCCAGTCTTTCTTCTCGGGGCTGCTCTGCAGACATTCTCTGCCCAACCTGTATTTGTGCCTGGAACTGCCACATCCCAATTCACAGGTAATGGGTGTAGAAGCAAGATTATGAATGGCAAAAAAGCACGTTTTTTATGAAAGTTTGGTGTGCTTTCAACATTGCCTCTTTCCTTCCTCACTTCTTTTCTGACATTTATTCCAGACTTTCTCCCATGAGAGAAAGTACTCTACTATATAGCATTGTAATCTGATACAAAGCTTGCCGCCAATAACTGTGAAAGAATCTATTGCAACCTTTTCTACTGACCTTTTCCAAATCTCTTGAGTATCTGGCAGAAGGTTGTTATTGCTTAAGTAGGTCATGAAAAAAAATAATAAAAAGCCCAGTCTCTGATTACTTAATAGTATATAATTAAAGATATATATACATCTCCCCATTTATTGTTTAATAAAAGGGATGCCTGTGTGTATATGCAGCCAGATTTTCTGTGAACTTGCATTGTATGTGTTCTTGCAGAGAAGATACCAACAGTTCAGTTCTGAATAGGAGAATTTACCCACTAAGGCTTTCTTTATTCTTTCTCTATAATGCAAATGATCACAACTGTTTTAAGTTAACATCTGTTTAGACTGAAACAACCTAAAAAAGGTATTACTTGTTCTTGACCTTCGATGGGTCACTTGGGACTTAAAATTCCCTTATTAAATAATGTGTATTGCAACCTTGTATGGACGATTGTACTAAGGAAGTGAAGACAATACATTTTCTCACTGTCAGAATCAAGTGGTCTTTCACTTTGTTAAGAAAACCATTGCACTTTTGGAAGATGCATGTAGGTATACTCTTAATAGGGTTTTGTGAATGTGTGGAAATCAAACCAAACAGTATTATTTCTTTCTGGATCATTTTTCTTTAAAGAAAAAGATATATTGAACAAAAGTAAGAAGTGCATAAGGAGTGTTTATGCCGAATTCATAATATGCTAAAAAATAGTGTTTGGACACAAAAAATGCTAGCAATATTAAGGAGAATGCACATATAAATTCAAAAGTACTTAAAGGATCTGACTTTTAATGAACATACTTAGTAGAGCTTTTCTGATTTTTAGTAATTTCATTGATCTCCCTTAGCCGAAGGGGCAAGATGGCTATATGTGGAGTTATCTGTTAGCCCCAACTCACATGGAAACTCTGCCAAACTCTAAGTAAATTGGATACTGTATTTTTATGTTAGACAACTGCACTTTATAGCATTCCTCACTCTTTTAGCCAAAGCCCTCCTGTTAATTTATTGCAGTGATACAGACTCACGGTCCCCACTAGCAATGTTATAAAACATTACTCACAAACAAATTTGTTATGGAATTGGCAGACAAAGCACTCTTTGCAGTTCAATTCTCCTGTTGATTCATTCTATTAATCATAAAATATTTGATTTGAATGTCAAGATCTAGCAAGACTATTCCTTTGTCAAGTTGAAATAGTGTTGCAAAGATTGTTATGCATTATAATTGGGCTGGGAATCAAACTTCACCTGTAATTCTTAGGCAAAATCAGACTGGCAGTGTTCCCCTGGTAAACAAAATATTTCCAGTGTAGAAATTCATTGCCAGCATTTACAAGAAAGGCACAATAAATGGCACTTGCAACACATTCAGGATTGCAGTTGCAAGAATAATTTTAAGGAATAAGGATTAAAATACATAAGCAGGTAAATTTATAAAATAAGACCTCCAAGAAAAAAGGCTATGATGGAAAGAACTCTAGTTCTTCAGTTGTGACAAAAGTAAAGACTGCAGCTGCCTACACTAACTTTAAAAATACAAATCCACTATTTTTTCCTTACTTCCTAAATAGTAATTGTCCCAGCACAGATCTGGTTTAATTGTTCCACTGCTGTGTTATATTAGGGAGTGCAAAAATCTGGCAGTCAGGCAGAGACAAAGCTGCTGCAGATCAGTGCCCCCAAGTCCAGGTGGAAATGGGGCTAAGTATGCTTTTTTAGGGGCACATGCATACACTCACATATGCACACATGTGCACGCACACTCCCATCTGTGGTGGGTTGGTCCAGCCACTATATCACTCCTCCTCCTCCTCAACAAGACAGGGGAAGGAAATAGAATTATAGGATTGAATCATAGAATGGTTACAGTTGGAAGGGACTCTAAAGAACATCGAGTTCCAACATCCCTGCCATGGGCAGGGACACCTCCCACTAGGCCAGGCTGCTCCAAGTCCCATCCAGACTGGCCTTCAGCACTTCCAGGGACGGGGCATCCACAACTTCTCTGGGAAACCTGGTCGAGTGTCTCACCACCCTAACAGTAAAGAATTTCTTTCTTTCTTTCTAGTATCTAATCTAAATCTCTCCTCTTTAAGTTTAAAACCATTACCCCTCATTCTACTACTACATTCCCTGATAAAAAGACCCTTTCCATCTTGGTTGTAGGTCCCTTTTAGCTACTGGAAGGGTACTATAAAGTCTTGCTGGAGCCTCCTCTTCTCTAGGCTCTCCCAACTCTCACAGTCTGTCCTCATAGGAGAGGTGGCTCCAGCCCTCTGATCATTTTGGTGGCCTTTTGCTGAACTTGTTCCAACAGGTCCTTCCTGTGTTAAGGACTCCAAAGCTGACACTGTATTCCAAGGAGGGAAGATGGAATAATTACAGTTTGAATTTAATCCCACACATCCTTTAAGGTACATTAGAAGACTAAAGATAAAACTAAAAATTAATGTTTGTGAGTGTTAATTTCATCTCACGATGCTGTCTAAAACATACCCCCAAATTTGGAGTATTGTTATATTCCTGCTAAATACTCAGGAAAACATTGACATATGATTGTTCTCAGAATAACTGGTTCATTTATTTTTTTTATTTATTTTCAAATGTTTCTATTTGGAAGATGGAGTTTGAAGTTTTGCTTCCAGATAAAGCTGATGAAAGACATGCAACAACATTTATTATGGTCTTTTATATATATATTATGTTTTTGGACAGAGAACATGCTATAAATACTGAATTATGTTTATTTCCAAGAATCTCTGGCAACATGCAATTATTGTTGCATAACTGGGTTAACTGATTATCTAAATAGATGCTCTACAGGAAGACTGCAATGAAGCGCTATAGTAGTTTAGTAAGACTTATCTGACATGAAGAACAGGAGAGCACAAGGAACATATATGACTTTCTGAAGGAACTGAGTCATATTTTTTAGTAGAATATTAAAGCAGGTGAACACAAAGATGATATAACATTGTCCTGGTTTCGCCTGAGACGGTAACAAAGAACTAGGTGGCAGCCCTGTTCACTCTAACACCCCACAGCGGTAGGGAGAGGATTGGAAGAAAAAGGCAACACTTGTGAGTTGGGACAAAAACTATTTAACAGAACAAGTAGAACAAGGAAAACATATAACAGTGACAGGGATGGAGAAGGATGCAAACACGATTACCATACCGACTGCTCACTGACCACAGCCCAGACCATCCCTGACCCCTCACTGCTACCCACTCCCTGTCCACCCTCCTCTTCCTGGCCAGCTCCCTGCTATCCCCTGGGCATGGCTCAGATGGGGTGGAATAGCTGTACCCCACTAGAGCCAGGGGAGAATTAACGGTGTCCCTCCCAGAAACCAGAACAAACAGCTACTTATTTCTGTTTAGATATGATTTCCAAATGCCTTCAGTTCCTGGTATTTCACAGAATACAAGGAATCACAAAGTAGTCAAGGCTGGCAGGGACCTCTGGAGACCATCAAGTCCAACATTGTCCACCTTGTCCACTGGGAGCCTCAGAACCTGCTCTTTGATGCTGCTTCTCAGCTGGCTGGCTCCCATCCTGTACTGGTGCATATGTTTTTCTCTCTGTACTCCATAAAAATATTCCAGAAACAGGAGGAACAGTGTTATTGCTTCTGCTTTTCCTCTCAGTGATCCCATACATCAATGAGTAACTGCAAAGCAAAGAGCAGAGTATTGCTTATCACAATAAACCAGTCCAATTATTGTCAAGAACACACAGGACTCATGAAGTTTGCTACATTAGCAAGTAAACAGACCAAATAAACTGAAATCAGAGCTGACTGTGAAATATTTGCCCTAATAATAAAGAAAAAAGTATTACAGCACTAGTAATCAACCTTGAGGGCTGTGTCATTCAAAAAACATGAGCATAGAGAAAGTGCTCCATTAAATTATCCTCTTACCTGAGGAAATTAAACAAGTCACAGATACAAAGAAAGAGTTAGATATGTTGTGCTTTTAAAGAACTTATGCTACCTGTGTTAGCATCCTCATGCAGTAAAAATTAGGTAAACTTCTGCCTGAGGATGAAGCTGTAGTAAGTCTTATGTATCTGTAGTAAAACCCATGAAAAAGCTTGATAAGTGGCTTAACACATGCCTATATTTGTCTCACTGAAGTCACATGTTTTCAATAACCCTTACAGTTAAGTGCATAACTGCACTAGAACTGTTAGTCACTAGAGTGTTAGTGTCTGTGTAGACAGCAATGGGTCCAAATTCTTGTCAAGTCTGTCTCTTGTACTTGTGGGATGGAAGTTCAAATCACTTTTACATGCCTTGGGAATTAATAAATGCAAGCCTGTAAATAGACTATAAATATCACACAACAGATATTTTTATGTTTTCCTTTTTATGTTTTCCTCAAATTTTCCTGTACTCAGCTTTTTGATATTGAACTGAGGTGCCTAGTTGTGGCTTTTTTAACCTAACATTAATTGGAATAATGCTGTGACTTTAATTGAAAATCTTGGCACTTACCTGGGGAATGTTTATTAGTTTCTGTGGTAGTATTGTAACTTTTTATCTTGCTGCTAGCAATTACAATTGCTGTTATGAAACTCCATGCCATGACTGTTGAGTAATTCCGTAAGTGATCCCATGATCAGGAGTTCTAGGAGCTGTAGTAAAGTGGTTCTTTTGAAGTTTGGTACAAAATAATACAAGTATCAAAGAGACACAAATATGTGCAGAATATGTAGCATGCGATTTGTTACAAGGAGCCAGGTCTGTTTAATATCTTTATCAATGATGTGGATGAAGGGATCAAGTGCATCCCCAATAAGCTTGCTCATGACACCGAGTTGGGAGGGAATGTCAACCTGCTTGAGGCTCATACAGCAGCAGTTGTTTAGCCTGGACAAAAGCAGGCTGAGGGGAGACCTAATTTTTCTCTACAACTACCTGAAAGGAAGTTGTAACAAGGTGTCTGTGGATCAGTCTCTTTTTCCCAAGTAACAAGTGATAGGTTAAGAAGAAATGGTCTTGAGTTGTGTCAGTGGAAATTTGGATTGGATTTTAGAAGCATTTGCTGGCTGAAAGAATTGTCAAGCATTAGAAGAGCCTGCCTGGGGCAGTAGTTGAGTCACCAGCCCTGGAGGTAATTAAAAGACATGCAAACATGGTGCTCAGGGACATGGTTTAGCTATGGGCTTGTCAGTATTAGGTTTATGGTTGGACTCGATCTTAAAGGTCTTTTCCGACATAAATGATTCAATCATTCTATAAGAATAGTCTCAGCACTCTGGCCTGGCAGAGTAGTTAGAAGTAACTCTCCCAAGAATATATAACGTCTTAGAAGAAAGCACTTACACTGAGTAATAGGGAAGAAAGATTTACATAAGGTAATAAACTGTGCAGAGGATCAGATCTGTGGATTATAGGGTTTGAATTGAATGAATTTATACAACTTAAATGTACATTGAACATGAAGACTTAAATACTGGTTTTAAGTTTCCTAATCTGCAAAGTCTTCATATTGGAGAGCATTTTGTGGTCTCATTAAGCTGAACACATGACACTCGAATCAAGCCAAACCTTCAACATTGAACTGTCAGATATGTCAGGGACTTAAACATTGCATGCTAGGATTGAAAATTATATAATAAGACTTTCTGGAGCTCACTAAGTTTCCAAAAACTCAGTCTTTTGACTGAATCTGTAATTACCCAGGAATACGTAATGTGAAGTCTGAACTATATTTTGCTGCATAATGCAGTATAGTTGTAAGACAAAATGCTTACAAATGTTGTCAGTAACTGGTATTTTAAATCAAAGGATATATTTTTATCTGCACCAGGTATGGATTTTTTCATGTTAACTAATGTGTGTTAGTGACAGAATCTTCCTGTAAGTAAAAGAATAAAGTATATCAATTCTCTGAAAACTTCTATTTTCTAAACAGTTTTGTTGTACTGTTTAATTTCAACTTCTGAAACACACCTGAGAGTTAGTGGGCAAAATCATAACCCCACCTAAATCAAGGGCATAACACCTGCAGTGAGGGAGGAATTAAGATTTTCTGAAAGCACTCATGATTCAGATTTCTTTTTCTTCAAACTTCATCCCATAATTATGAATGCATAATCCAGTACAAATAATAAAATAAAATAATTTAGAAAATGACAGTTTACCTTCCTGAAAAGTTATTCTTCAGAGGAATAAATTTTGATTCATCTTGATGACATGGTTTGTTTGGCACTCAAAACCTATCATAAATAGACCCCTACTTTCCCTCAGTCTAGCTGTACATCAGAAAGCTAGAAGCAACAGAGGACAGAAGATCTAAGCCTCAGCTATGTGATTCAGAGCACAGATTTGACTATGTCTGTGCAAACAAAACAAGAAATCTGGGTGTTTTTCTTATTTGGTTCCCAGTGAAACCATTTAGCTGTGCAGAATATTAGACATTCCAGGATTTACAGAGGCAGAATAACAGTGTTTTATAAGGCTGCAGTTCTTTCATGAGATAAGATCTAAGCTGAAATTCTGGTCTTAATTCAGTGCAGGAAATGGTGAATATCAGTTTTCTCATTTCCCCTGTATCTTGACTAAATGTACTAATTGAAATTAAAAGCTGCAGCAGAAGAGCAGAAAAATTTCATGGGGTCTCAATTGTCAGGTATCAAACCCACCCATTCAAATCATACAGTTTTGGAAATCAGGAAAATTCACACAGGACTAGGAAACTATTTTTTACCCAATTCAAAATCCAAGATTTAAATTTTTTTTGAAAAATATAAATGGAATAGCTGCATGCATCTGAGGTGAAAAATCTATGCTTTACATAGCAGTAAAATGCAAGGTATTTGCTGCACAAATTCTGTGTAATTGTAAGCTGAAAGAGATACAACCTGTGTTGTGAAATAGACTCATCTGCCAGGTATGTTTTTCACTTTTATATGAATTGGAGACTACTAGTACTTCAAATTGTTATTTCATTATTTTTATTATTAAGCTTATAGGAAATTCCCTTAAAAACTTTAATTTGAACTCAAAGATATATTTTATTTGACAGGAATAATGATGAATATTTTATAGAGAAGCTATGTATGCCATAGAAACCCAACAAAAGAGAGGAAGATTGGAGTTCAAATGACAAGTATTTAATTAGGTATAATTCATACCCTGGAGCACAAGATGATATTTTCTGGCTGAAAATGTGCAATCAATTATAAGTTAAAAATAAGATGGCACCATAGCACTACAAAATTACCTCTGTAAAAAGTAAAGATGACTACTAGATGTGATGATATTCCCTTTATTCTTTTAAATTTTAAAAAGATCTACTATTAAATTACAAGATAAAGCAGATATGGCACAATAAATAAATTCTAGGGACCTGTTTGAAATTTGATTAGAATTGGACCAATATGACAAAAAAACTTTATTATGGTGAACATACGACTACAGGATCTCTTATAGAAAGTATACCAGGTAAAAATAAGCTAGTATTGAAAGCAAATGTAAAGGAAAGAAATATTGACATTGATTTTAATGAAATCGCGATTCCACTTTGGAAATATTATAGCCTCCTCATGTTTTTTTTCCATTTTTTGGATGGAAAAAAAAATAATCTCTGATTTCCTCCCTGTGTTTTTTTCCCTTTTCTGCAGCTATTCGGCTTCAAGAGTCCTCATATTTTGCTACCATATTTGGGCAGTTACTTCTTTGGAAGCAGTTAATTCCCAGAAGGAGTTAATTTCCAGATTTTCTCATGACTTTACAGATCACAGTTTCATACAGGCAGCTTGCATGACATATTGAAGGTACAAACCTCCTTTAACAAAAAATAAATTATTGCAATATTCAGAAACCTTCAGGAATGTAGTCATTTTTCCTACAGATGATGGAATTTGACCAGTTTCTTTAATGATAGGAAGGTCATTTTGAGACATTTTGAATATAAATGTATAAAATTTCTCAACATAATAAAGTTTTGCTACTATTTACTTGTTGAAGTTTATGATTAAAAGAATTTTACCTTTATACTACATCATAAAAAAATATTGTATGTATAGAAGATACATATTACATGTAATACAGTATAAAACAAAGGTAAGCATTGGAAGCTATTTCTATTCTGTTTTCATGACAGGATTACATGATTATAGGGAATATGAGTATTTTAAACATATTAGTTGATCTATAAAATCATACTTCATACCTACACAAATATGTTTATCTAAGATGACAGAACTCTACATCTTTTTGCAGTAATTTTTTTCAATTTGTGACAAAAAATGAAATAACATCATGCATATACCCTGTGTTCTAATAAGCAACCATATCACATCCACCAAACAGTACTCCATCTATATCTTGTACTGTTCTTCTACTCAATAAAGACCAGAAATCAGAAAAAAACCTTACCCATTAATCTATTTTCCTTAAATAGCCAATTGTCACAGAGACAGAAAAATGAGCCTTTCAATATGCAGCATCTACTGAACTAAAAGAAAGTGACTGTCAAAAATGTTGAAGGCAAAATATGTTTGTTCTGCAGCTGTCTGCCATTCTGTATCTTTGTTACCAGGTGACAGAATTAATCCTACCAGTGTATATATTCTTTTGACTCTTCAGCTTTTATCTGGTGTCAAGACAATGCAGCCTCAACAGGTTATTTCCACTGTAAATATAAAATATTAAAATGTTTAATCTTCTACCCACATATAACAAGAGTAGATTGGACAACAAACAGCTTCATGAAAATTTGGAAAACATTTTAATGAATGAATTCTAATAATTTTCCACAAATCGTTTGCCACCAATTCTCATCTGCAAACATCTGACATTTGATGTACACAATCTGAGCTGTGCCCTTATTAATCTATTTCATATAAGGTTGGTTCACTTTATTATCAGCTGAATTTCACTTAGTTAATTTTTAAGTTCTTTAGGAAGCTCCGTGTGTGTGTTAGTGAGTCCCATTTATTTTCTGCAGCTATAAATGGGGTGATGAATTGTTACAGGGAGGGAAATGTTAATTATATTTCTATTAATAAAAGAAATACAACATAGTGTTATATGTAACTTTAATGCATTCTGAATTCTTCCCATCCACTGGTCAAAGGCAGTTGCAGACTAATATGCATACTCTGAAATGTTCAGTTTATCATCTGTGACTTGAGTCATGAATGTGTTCTGTGCTAGACGAATAGAATAAAGTATATAGGGAGATAAAGAGCCTTTTTTCCACACATTAAAGAAATCAGTGTGTCAAGAAAGCTCCAAGTGAAATGGAATTCCCCATAAGCTAACTGAAATGGATATTTATTTTCTCAACAAACCACTTATTACCTGACTATTTTAGTGTTATTTGGTATTAACTGCAAAATTAACATAGTGGATAGCATGGTCAAAAAGCCTTTTGTAACAGAGATTGCTTCAAATAAGAATTTTATATCATATGTATATATGTTCTTACTATTGCATTCATCATTTCTACATGCAGCTGGTTATTACAGCTATATAAAGAATAGCTATATTCAAAGGAGCAGAAAAAATTACCCATTTAGCAGGTCATCTCTGTGTGCAAATTTACCCTGTTAAAATAGTAGGATCACAGACATTTCTAGTGCAAATTAAATGCACAGTATAATTATTAATCTTTTCACTGTTCCTGAAAGATCAGGTCCAGAAGTCAGTCCTTTATTACTAATAAAGGTCTACCAGAACTGAAACGTAGGGTTTCTTGCTGTACTGATTTTAGCTGAGATAGAGCTAAGTGGTTTCATAGAGCAAGCAAGAAGTTGTAAGGAGACACTGGTAGGACAGCTGACCCCAGATGACCAAAGGGACATCCCAGACCATAAGATGTCATGACTAGCACTAAAATATAAATCTGGGGGAAGAAGGTGGAAGGGGAACATGTGTGGAATTACGGCATTTGTCTTCCCAAGTAACCTTTATGTGTTATGTGGTTTCCTGGAGATGGCTGGACATCTGCTTGTCAATGGAAAGCAGTGAATGAATTCCTTATTTTACTTTATTTATGCATGTGGCTTTCACTTCCCCATTAAATTGTCTTTATCTCAATGCACAAGTTTTCTTGCTTTTACCTTTTTGACCCTGTTCCCCATCAGACTAGGGGGAAGTGAGTGAGCATGTGTGATGCTTATCTACCTATCAGGGTGAAAGCACAACCTGTGCTTATGAGCTGACTAAATAGTTTCCATTCACTTAAAAGTGGACCTCAGGCTCTAAAAAATGTGATCAATTAGTGTTCCTATGCAATAATTGTGAGGAGAACTCCACTCCAGAGTACTCTGGAACAAGTAATCTACATTTCCTGTCCCAGACCCCATTAAATCTACTGCTATTCAACTGAATATAAATCTCCTCTCATAAATGGAACACTTTAAATGTAAGAAATGTGAAATTCAGAACAAAATTTTTGGAACACAGCTGTCTTCAGCTGTGTCTGCCTGTCAGAAGAATCTTTCAATTTCACTTTACTGCTGAGTGTATCAATATAACAGATCATCGTCATCCTCTTAGTGCAAGCAGAATATGACAAATAAATGTGTTCTATTTAGTTCTGTTATGGTTTGATTTACTCTTACAAAAGCGGCAAATAGTGTACTCTCTTATTTTAAACTGAGCAATGGCAGCTGTGCCAGATTAGTGTGGCAGGGAAGATTCCAAATGAGGATTCTTTAAATACTGTATGTTATGGAGAGCTAAATGCAGATTGAGAAACAAGTTCATGACATCATATTCCTTGGAGTGTTAAGAACAACTGCTAAAACTAAAAAAAAAAAAAAAAAAATAATAAAAGTCTTTTATCATATGATAATAAATCCGATTGAAAAATGAACACACATGCACCATTCCACACACCCCAAAACCCATCCCCAAAACACTCTCATTTTATTTTACTATCCTTCCTGAATTAGTATTCACTTAAAAAATAAAGCTGTGTTTTAATTGTCAGGATTGTGTGACATGTAGGAATGAAGAGACTTTATTTTGTGAAATGGAAAGGCAGAAATACTTAGCCTTGTCAGGAGGCTGAGGCTGGCTTGGAATTCAGGGAGTGGAGGAGTGACCTTTAATCGCTCCTTGCATTACACAGAACAAAATTGCTAGAGCTATGTGGGTATGACTGAACCTGAAGTGAATTTAACCCTGGTTGTTTTGTAAAAGCCTATGAGGATATGTATATAAAATGACATAGATTCTGGAAGTTTTTTTATTTAATTTTCTCTGTATTGAAATATTCTCTGAAGTCACCCTTAGCTGGTGCATGTTTACAATAGATAATAAATAACCTGATAACCTGATTATTACTTCCATACAATAAAGTTGTTACTGCTTCATTGTTTAGAAATGGCAAAAAATGAGAAAAACATGGGTGAAATTTACAGTTTCCTTACAAAATATGTAACGGTCTTATTTGCTTATTCTTCTGCCAACTGAAAATTTTGCAGAAAAGTACCTGAATGTGACTTGTTACACCTTGCTTTTCAACGAAGTTTAACCTGTAATTAAGCAGGAGTGAAGGCTATAATCACAATACAGCACTTATGCTTTATATTACACTGAGATAATACAAGTTTGCCATACTGTTATTCAATAACCTTTCTGCCTTTGGTCTCCTAGTCCTTACTCCCTGTCTCCTATTGTCCTTTTATATCAGGTTTTGAACTCACCTAATGAAAGGCTATCTAAAGACTTGTTTGGATCTGCAAGTTCCTGAAAAGAGAGGTAGAATATTTCAGGTTCAGATAGCTTGCCACATTGGTTTTGTGTGAATCTGAGATCAAGGAAGAATGGTGTTTAATCTTGAAAAGATAGGAATTTACTTCTTTTTCCGCTTTGCAATGGGTACCATAATACAGATAGGACTTGATGAAACCTTGAGTGGAAGAGAAAAAGTAAATTGGAAAACTATTATTCCATTCATCTTACAAAATAGGAAGAAGAGATGTTGTTAGCAGGTGGCAGATTGGAACAAAAAGAAAAAAAATGTTACTCATATAATGGAGAGTTTGGTGGAAATTTTATTTTTGTATGAGTAGTATTGTTTAAGGGTACATTAGGTCAGAAAAAGTCTTGGCAAATTCACCAGAAAAAAAAAAAATCGCTAAAAGCTATCGCATACCAAGATATCATCTTCTGTCCCTAAATTGCGGACGGATGGAAGTTGGGAAAGTTTATTGAAATATTACTATATTCTCACTCAATTACTGTATTCATACCAAAGGATGACATCCTGGGCACTATTAGAGAGAGAATCTAGGTCTAGATTGATCGTTTGACTGTGTTTTCATAAATTTCACTGTTTTGACGCCTGTCTTTTGTACCAATATTATTGTCTTTGTCACTCTAAATAATTTTACTAAGCAGTAATAAGTCCTATTCCTCTTCTCTGTAATAATCTCAACATTTTCTGTTGTACACAAACTTAGTTATGTAGCAACAAACAAAATTGTAGACATCATTCCAAGGATAGTAAGAACTTTGCATATTCACGGACTCTGGATTTAGAAAACAACAAAATTGATTTGCAGAGGCTGTGAATTTAAAGTGTTCCATGAAGAATAATTAGCTCTGGAAAAAATGCCAATCATTCTTGTATTTTGAGAATGTGATCACTGTTTGTCTGCTTATTATGTGCCCTTGAAAGGCAAGTAAAAGTGAGTGCTGGTATCTGTTTCACTGTTTGCTTCTTTATATTTAGAAGTATTTGTCTAGAGACACCATTGTGTTTTTGAAAAAAGCTGAGGAGAAAGCATGAGAGCATCTGTAGTAAAATAGATGAAGTGCATTGACCATTATTTTTGTATTGCATTAATCTTTGGGTGATGAAATCACCAAACATATAAGCATTCCTTAATTATTCAATATTCCCTATATAAAAAATTATGTTACAAAAATTATAACACACTAATGCTTAGATCTAGAGTAGCTATAAACAGTTGAATCATGACCACTAATTTAATCAGGACAAATTCAAAACCAGTGCGGTTTGGAACAAGCTGCCATTGACATCAGTGAAGAAATGATTTCACTCATAGATCTGTGATACTGTAACATGTTTTTCTAATGGGCTCTTTGCTGTTCAAACTGTAATGTAATATTAACTTTTAATAACAACATAACCATGGAAATAAATATACTGATATGTTTGGCAAAAGAAATTTATCTAGTAAATAAAAATAATAACTTGATACATTAACCTTTCTCAGAAACTTAACCTTGGTTAGAGACCTTGGTTAGATTTCTGAGAATTTTTTTTTCTCATACTTGTTTCTGAAACTTAAATTTCTCAGAAATCGCCTGAGACATTCTGAGAAAATTATTATTTAGATTCATAGTTCCAACTCTAATAAAGAAAACATTCTGTAAGAGCACCTTTAACAATAAAATTTAGAAATTTTGGAAAAACTGTCAAAATACTTTACACACCTTTTCAATGATTTTTTTATGCTTACATCAGCTTATTTGTCTACATATTCTTGTATGACTGTTGTTTCTCTGTCATTGGGCTGAAATAGGTGTAAATGTTACTTATGTCCACCAGACCAGCAGGTCTTTTCTATTTAAAAAGGAAATAATGAAGGAAACAAGAAACAACCTCCCCCCTAAACATGTTGTATTGTTCAGGTTCTGTTTAGCTTAATTGTAATTCATGTCAAGATTCTACGTTTCTCAGTGGGACAAATTAGGGATTTTATTCAATTTGGTCTACTAGCTACAGAGCCCAGTACTGTATCAAGACAGTTACACTGTCATTCCAGATGTGATTTTCCAAATTTATTAATTTTTTCTGCTCTGTTTTTGCATTGATCTTTTGCCTGTGCCTGTTTAGATGCCTACACACTGTGAAATCTACATTATAATGTCTGTTAACATCCATAGTTGTTCAGTTTTCCTGGGCTGTTATTGAATGTTCAGTGACCTAAATGGTTTCTTTTTAAATTGTCAGCAAATAAAAATCTTAAATATAAAGTATGTCATGTCAAGCTCTGCATTAAGTAAATATCAGCCATTTCAGGTACAAATCCCCCTTTTAACCAGACGTGACTAGAAATTCTTAAGTGAAGCATATCAGCAAGCCTGAATATCCTGACATACCATAATCGACCCTGTCTTTGCCATAGAGGAAATTTAGAAGGGGTGACAAATCAGAAGTGTCTAGGTCCTGGCAGTTGTTTTAAAAGTTACTTTTACACCATGGATACCAAGAGAGTATGCTATGTTTGAGTTATGTCCACATGTTCAGCTCGTATTTCAGTCCATGTTAAAGGAAGGCCCCAACAAATACAATATTTTCACTTACTCTTCCTCCTCCTCCTTCTCTGCCTTGGTTTTATCAGTAACGAAGATTAAACATGGGGCAGAAGGAAGACAGGAAGCAGTTCTCTGGGTTCCTTACTCTGGACAACAGAAGGACCAGAGTTCAATGAGCTGCCACAGGGTGCAAATATTCTGTGCCCTGGAGGCTCAGAGTCAAAGAGAATCAGAAGCCACACTAACAGAACCTAACCATATCAGCTATGCTGGAATAAATATCTCTCATGCTTTTGCATTTTCTAAATGTTTCTTAATTAAACCAACCAAAAAATAATCTGTTTACTTGGGGCTAAGGAAAAATTATAGATGACTTCCAGTTAAGTTTTTTAACAAAGTCTTAGGATTAATCAATAATAAATCAATATATAAACTCTATCTGTATGAATAGAACTTAATAACTATATGTACTTAATGAGATTATGTACTTTTCTCTCTTCTTATTTTACCCAGAACACAACACCATGAAGGGGAAAGTCACC
The DNA here is from genome assembly GCA_013398155.1 of Pedionomus torquatus. Classification (NCBI taxonomy): domain Eukaryota; kingdom Metazoa; phylum Chordata; class Aves; order Charadriiformes; family Pedionomidae; genus Pedionomus; species Pedionomus torquatus. The sequence continues at coordinate 15,560 of VZRU01000461.1, forward strand.
ATTCCTAGGAAGAATTCTTATGAGGATCTTTTATTTCGGGGTTCTGAGACACAGAAGGTGTTCTGCATAATGTGGCAGCAATTCTAGGTTACAAGAGCTCTTATCTGCTGTAGCTGTTGTTATGCACACCAGTCAGTTCTGCAGTGACTTCTTCTGTGTTAGCATAGGCAATGTATGTAAGTGGAGAGCAGATGGAAAAGAACCTGATACTGAAGTCATCAGCACAGCCATTCTGTTTCTAAAAACAACCAGGTACCATCTGATATTCTTTCCTGTTGTACTTATGGCAAACTTCCCTTACTGGGGCAAATGAATTTTCTTGAGTGGAGTAACAGCCAAGATTTAATGGCCGCAAAATTAAATTTATTGAGTAACTTGTGAAAGCCATGAACAGATTAATTGCACTGCAAACATGTTCAGTGGCAATACAAGGGATCATCATATGTATTCCTGTTCTACAAGATCCTAGAAGCAAGACTAGCATTTTTGAACCTATTCTTTCTGTCATAAAGATGATGTCATGGGACCTACAGCAACTTCAGTTTTGAAGTAATGTAGCATGGCTGCACAGTCACACTATGACATGTTGGAAGACAGAACATACCTCCTTATGTCTATCTAATGACTTACACCAGAAAAAAAATGACCACATTACTTAGTTAACTAAAAATCAGTAGCTGCAGAAAAATAGCAGCTGATTTAGTTCTTTTAATAAAAAAATTCCATGAAAAGTAACAGAATAGTTTTACATGCAGTGTAAGGACAGTATTTTGAGGGAAATGATTCATGGAAATCTGAATTTCGACTGAGTTCACACAGTTTAACAACAGAAGATATGACAAGGGAAAGAAACACTGAAATTACTATTTCCTCTTCCCTTATCTTGAGAAAATTCACTCTGGATATATAAAAAAAAATGTACACATCAGTTCATTGTTTTGTTTTTGTGTAATAAAACATAATTTGTTGATAAGACACTTCACAAAACTGGACAGTAGAAACAATCAAGATAAAGCAAACACAATAAATATTTTTTTTTGGTCAGATTTGTTGGGGTTACTGACATTTTCCTTAAGTGTCATTACTTTGCAGCCAAAGATAATAATTTTATATTATTTGGAAAATATATGGCAAGTGCTGAAAGAATTAAAAAAATAGAGCTGCCAAGTTCTTTATTGAATAAAGTTTGCTAGGAAGTTAAAAAAAAAAAAAAAAAAAGGTTTAGTCTGATTATGCCTTCATCAGATTGATGGTGGTTTTTGAGAACAAATTTATTTTAGGCTTATTTTACACCACAAGATGTTTCTCTTGTGCAACACACATTTCCAAACCTAGAATGAACACCAGTCCTATCTATCAATAAGCCTTCCTCTAACTTCCGCTGTCTAATTTTGCTTGCAGAGCAAAAGTACTCACTGACCTATCCAACAAGGCCAATTGCAGCACTGTTGTGACACAGTAATTTAGTAATTTAGACAAGTTCTTCACATTACGGATAGTTGACAATGTCCATCTGAAGCTCAGCGCTTCATTTTGACTCATTATGTCAAAACATACTTCACCTAGGGCTCATTATTGCTTGCCTTTCCAAGTTCAGTTTATTTGGGCGCGTTAAGATATAAATAGATGAAGTATCTAACAGGATTAGATTACGAATCCACTGGATTCAGATTCTCATGGAATATTTGTTTCTTTTATCATGCCTCCTGCTGCAGAACAGATCTCAGCAAATAGATTTGGTTTATATGCTGTGTGTCAGTGGAGAAGTCGGGTTGTGTTTCATGAAAAACACTAGAGCCAAGGATGCTAGGAAGAAAAGAGCTCCATCAGCAGGATGGAGAAGAAGAGCTCCAGCTGCAGGATGGAGGAGGAAAAGAGCTCCTCAACAGGATGGAGGAAGAAAAGAGCTCCAGAAGCATCATGGAGGAGGGGGACAAAGCAGAAAGGGAAAAAGATTCCCATGGCATGGAGTGGCTGACCAGGGAGAACCTTCAGCAGCCAGCATGGATTGTGGCTTGTGGTAGACAGGAAGTGGAACAGCTGGTGGGCAATCTCCTTGGTGTCTGCAGGAGCAGTTGTTTCCACCTGGTGATGCAGCCAGCCATTGGGCTGGCGAGCAGCTTTGAAGCTGGAATCCCTTTGGGCATGATGCTGTGTACTGCCTGCTTTTGCCCCTGATACCCTCCGTGGGCAATCCTTCCACCTGCAGTTGGGTGCTGCGAGGGATACAGAGCAAAAGCACCATGTGAATCTGGAGTGCACTTGCATGAGGGACACTGGTGTGCAGGACATGCTGTGCTTCATCCACCAGCCCTGCAGAGAAACCAGAATCCCAGCCTCCGGAGCTACCTCTGCACCAACTTCTGCCTGGATGTACAGAAAACTACCTGGTGGTTCCAGAACTTGGTGGGCTCAGCCTGGGAGGAGATGCCTTATTTGCATAACTACTCTGTGAGGGTAGTCTGCCTGCCAGTGCTCCTGCAAGCTGGAGTTGACCAGTGCCTCCAGGAGATCTCTCTTGGTTGAGATGATCTTTGGGGTGCAGCAAGGTGACTCAGATATCTTCCTGAGCAGCCAGGCTCCAGAGACCATCTTCATCTCAGGCATGATATGGGCACAGAGCTATGCTGTGGCGGAGGCAAAGTTCTTCAGCCACATGGCCAAGCAGGTCTCACATGACACTGTCCAACTTGAATGTCTGCAAGTCTGCGCCAGTATCCTGGAGGGCACAGTCATTTCTTCCTATACCTTGAAGATGGTTGTGATGCATCTCCTGAATGACATCCCCATGACAAGCTGGACAAGGGAGGTATTTGGAATCCAGCTGCAGGATATTATATGCTACCTGCACAGCTGCCTGAAGGAGAAATACATCAGCCACTTCATCATTGGCAACAGGTGCTTGCCCAAGTACATCATCTTGCCCCTAGTCATACCAGAAGCTGAAACATTCAACCTCTTCCAGTGCCTGCTGCAGGATCCAGAAGCCTACGTCAAGGCACTGCATGAGTTTGAGGGACTGCAAGATTGGCTCGAGGGACTGCTGCTCTACACAGTCTGAAATAGGTTTTCCCCTCTGATAGAGTTGTGGTTGTATGCCCTGAACTGCTTGGTGTCTTCCAGAGGGTCCATTCTTTCTGGGAGCTTCACTTCACCTGTATTCAGCTGTGAACAAAAGCTGCATCTCTGGAGTGTGTGTGCATCATTCTGGGGGGGGAAACTGATTGGATACCCTTTAGGGCCTGCCACGTTGGTCTTAGCATTCACTGCTTACCCAGTAAATAACATTATCATTTCAGTCTTAACACTTTTAACCTCATTTCTTTTACTTTAGCTTCACATAGAATCATTTAATTTAATATCAAAAGGAACTTTCAGATTTCATGTGACCTCTACATTGCTGGCCACGTAATTCATTCAATAACTCTGAAAACACTTTACTGGTGGTTAAAACTGCCAGAAAGATTTCTAAAGAAATACTTGGTTTCTAAAGAGAAACCAAGTATCTACACAAGAAACAACACAAAGCAAAGCCAAAAAACATTTATGCAGTGGTAAAAAAATGTGTTTCCTAACCTTTATTTCCAGGTTAATATTTTTACCAAGAATTCCAAATAATGGATTTTGTTTGTCTCCATTATGAGACCTACTCAATTAAATCCAGAATGATAGTAGTCTCAGAATGTATTTTCTCGGTTTCTAAAAAAAATCTTGTTAAAGATTAGATTTCCATACAGCTTTCTGAAAGGCTCTCCTGGAGTGAAATTTGCAGGGTAAAATTAATTCGAATCCACAAGAAACTGAAAATTGGATTAAAACAAAGTAAATCTGTCAATCAGTCTGAGATTCTGAAACAAGGAGATTATGATTTAGTTTCTAAATCTAAAGTGTCTAAATCTAAAGCTGAAGACNGGTCCGGGGCTGTGGTCTGTTGGTGAGCGGTCGGTATCGTAACCGTGTTTATATCCTTCTCCATCCGTGTTACTGTTACTGTTTTCCTTGTTCTATTTGTTNTCTTCTCTATTACATGAAGTTGTGCAAAAATCAGGTGCTCATTAACACATGCACACACATGACAGGCAAATAAAATTTGGCATCTCCCAGTTAGGAAAATGTCCTGGTTTCTGGGAGGGACAGGGTTAATTCTCCTCTGCCTCTAGCAGAGGCACAGCTATGCCACTCCACCTGAGCNTCAACATTTCTGTAACTCCCACATTATTATGAAGTAATATATACTCCAAGGAGGAGAGAACACAAAACAAACTAACAAATTAATTAAAAATAGAGAGAAAAAATAATTAAATTTAACTGGTATTTCAGTGTGAAATCCTGGCTTGGTGTTACATATCATGACATTTGTTACACTAAAAGTTTTCAAGAGATTGAAAACTAGTCTCAGAATCACAGTGTGATTTCAGTAGCTGTTAAAGAATACCTCATAGGCGTTTTTTTTTTTTTTTTTTTCCCCCAAGCAAAAAGCATCTGCAGGCACAGCAAAGTAGTCCCAGAGATGCATTTAAACTCAATTGTCATCTAATGTATTTTACACTCTTTACAACTTTTACATTTCCACAGCAATACATTAAAGTAACAATTATCAAGTGATTTGGATTGTTTGTGCACATAATATAACAATGGGAAGAAAATTATTTACATATAAGCTAAAAATAAATGCTTGTTTTAAGTGAAAAGACAGAAAAGTTAATTTAATTTTAGCCTTTATTTGGATACAATTACATGGAGAAAATGAGTTCCCACCTAATATCATAGTTGCTCATAGAGTGGAAAGTACTATGTAAGTGAAATGATAAATGATATCTCAGTGGGGTAAAACATTGTTTTACGGTGCAACAGTGATGAAATTATAGGAACTTAATGATTTAAGTGTCACTTGTATGTGGGAAACCAGATTTCAGACTGGCAAAAATATTTTATACTGAAGTCAACAGAGTCAGACTTTAACATTTAAGCTGAAAGCTGGTCTGGAAGTGTTGGAATCTGTCTGATAATGCTGATCTTTGGTTGAAAGAAAAATTTGTAATCCGTGTCACAGAGAGCAGAACATCTTGAAGTTCCAAGCACTGGAAACTACAATCTGTTTTGATTTTGGATATAGGATGCTAATCAATTTATATCATCACAGGTATCCCTTCTTATTCGTGACACTGTTGAGATTTGCACTTTTTAGCACGCCCTGTGGCTTTTAAATCTTATGAAATCAGTATTATTAATGAGGCTTCTGGCACTTCATGGAAAACTGAGCACAGTTTCAAGTACTAAGGACTGCTCTGACACTGCTGTTGTGACTGATATCTCTTACTACCTAACTTGGAAGTAGCTGTGGAGGAGCTATGCATCCTCTTCAAAGGAACTTGAGAAATTGTTGTAGCTGTAAGGGTTTTTAGTTTCCATTTGGTCAGTTTCAGCAATCTGGCCATGTTTCAGTATAAAATTTATAGTTTTCCAAGTAAGTTTCTGCAGTTCACATAGCTGCATGTCTGAAATGATAATTTAGAACTTCCAGCATCATAATTAAGTATTGTTAATGGCTGATTCAGATTTGTTGAAAATAGCATCCAAAAATATTGTATCATATACTGTTGAATGTCATCTTTTTTGGAAATGTTGGACAGTTTTTGTATCCTGGTGTTTGGTCAGAGAATGCATAGGTATTTCTGATGGTTTGATTTTATCATTTTTTAACTGAAACTACTTCCTATTTAAATGTACGCAATCTTAAAATTGAGAAAATTGAAATAAACCTGAAATGAGAACTGTCCTCATATAGATAGCTTGTCACTTTGTCAGACCACTCTGTTAGTCAGACATGGTTCATATCATGAAGAAAATGCATCAAAATTTAAAAGTATATCAACATGAAGAAGCATTCAAGCTATACATTATATATTTTTATGGATAACTATTCTGTTTCAGTATGTCAACCTTTTCATTTCTACTGGAGCTGAGTAGAAATATACCTGTCAGGACTATTTAACCTTTTGACCATAATACATATGGTACATTAAGCACAAAGTAGGTCAAACATTACAGCCCTATGCTGTAAATGCTCATAAAAACAAGCATAACCATGATGAAATTGCTTTTGAACTTTCACTTAGTTCAACCTGTAGGGGTTACTCTGTCACAAGTTAGTTTGCTTGCAACACTTATGAAAATGTTTAAGCTAGTAGGGCACAGATAATCATGAAGCCTCATGTTCATAGATGTCAGCTATCTACCTTCTACTGCCCTCTGCCCAAACCCATTACATCAACGCTATTTTCCCTGGTTGCAGGAAGATTACGAAAAAATATGACATATAGACATAAATGCATATAAATATCTGTGGTTGATCTTGGACCTACAAATAACCTAAATCACTTTTCCCTTTACCTGCAGCAACAGTCTGTCATGAATACAAAAACTGGGATCAGCCCTGGACCAAAATCCATAAGCTTTGCAAGTTTTGTAAGTCTGTAATTTCACACAAACCATCATACACTGTCTTCCTCATTTTACTTTTCCTATTTCAATACTCCTTTTCTTTGTATCTCAGTGATTTGTTCAGAAAGAGGCTTCACCAAATGCCTACCTAGACACTGTTCTTGTCTTCTACTTGGACTGCATCAGTGTAGTGGATATTCAGGGGGATAATTGAAGCCTAGAAGAAGAGCCCACTTTGGCTGTCCTAAATCCACCATTTATGCATAAAAGGTGGGCAAAAGATTGCTTTCCAAGATCCTTAATTAGCTGGAGGAAAAGCATGGTTTTAAGTGCTAGCTCATTCTCCCCTAGTTCTTAGAACATAGTGTAGCTCAGTGGCATTTTTACTTTCAAATACCATGATGCTAAATAGAACAAATGGTAATATTTATTTATTTATTTATTTTTATTTTCTAGTGGCAAAAAGTCTTTAGACACTTTAGAGATACTAATTAACAGGAGGTAGAATGTTTTGCAACAGGGATGTCCATATTGCATAATTTATTACTCTGTGAAGATTCTTGAGCTATTTTTAAATGAGTTAAGGGTATGAAGCAATTAGACCACATGGGCCTATATCTAGACTAAGACCTGCCAAGAAACTGACTGCCAGTTTTCTGCATACAGATTAAAACTGTTTCAGCCACGTGCTATACTGTGGACAATAAGCTAATGAAGACTATTGGGTATTCTGTGCTATTTAATCCAAACTGATAAAACTCAGCTTTTGAATACTCAGAATTTAACCAATCTGAAAAAGATTGTGTAATACAGATTGAATAGATTCAGAACAAAAGTCCTTTCCATGTTTGCCCTTCTCACCTTGAAAAAAAATCATCACTCACTTAAAATTCTTCTTTGGTGGCAGGAATGTCATTCACTCAGTTAATGCAAACATATAACTCCCACTCCTTTGGCCTGAAAAATAAACATGAAGCCTCAGTTATTATGAGTCCGTACCATTGCAGAGATTTTTATTGTATGCATTTAACCCTGCAGACTGTTATTTTTTCTTTAAAGTCACAGTGAAAGCATCTAATTAAAGAGAGGTATAGCAGATTTTACTGGGTTTTATTTTATTAGTATATTCTAGGATATTTTATTAATTTTTGTCATCTGTTAAACACAATTATATTTTCCTGGAGTAGTGAAGGTTTTGTTTGCAACAGTCAAGATCTTCCTGTATGAAATCTATTTTTAAAAAAAATCATGTTTTCTGTATCCTTGATATTTTCTTCCCCTTGTACATCTAATGGGCACGTAGGGTTTTCTTCCTTTGCATGTATTTGAGAAAAGAAACAGCAATATTTGTGATCTAGGAGTAGCAATGGGAAGTAATTGGGTCAGTGAGTAATTTAGTGATATTTTTGAAAAAAAAAAAACCTTCTTTTTGCTAGAAAATTAATTTGGGATTATTTTATTTCTGGAGACCTTTGAAATAAGTGGGTTTCAGTCATAGCAGTCTGATATGCCTTTGCAGCGTAACTTTTTAATAGTGGTAGTATTGGATAATGAGTCTGGAAGGCTCAAGTGAGGCTTCTACAGATTAAATTATATTTAAAGGCATAATCTTAGTCTGGAGCAGTATGAATCATCACATCCAGAAGAAAGCTGAGAGTTCAGTCTGTGGTCAGAAGGAAAATGCAGGCTTGCAACAATGTAGTACTTTTTAATGTAGAATAAACATTTTATGTTTAGCATAAAACTACTGCTTCTCTGAATATACCTTCAAAATCTGGCTCACGGTTTCCAGTAGTTCACCTGTAAAACCTTTTGTAAATAAGAACACTTCTATGGACTTAAGTTTTATAAACAAGGAAACCGATACTGTTAGAAAATTGGTTCCACTAAATATTTATTCGTATTCTTTTTCTCTGGGGGGTTCACTGATCCCTTTTGGTATTTAATTCATATGGATTAAGTTATCTTCTGACTTAGTCTGATTTTTCATTCTTATGTCTGAAATGAACTTGACAGCAGGCAGAAGTATGCTTTGAGTAATAAAAATAGCTAAAAAATCCCACCTCACACCAAGGGGAAAGACAGTAAAATGCTTAGACAATAATATTTGAGACTTGAAATAAGGCAATGAGTGGTATTTCAGAAAAAGCACCCCATAGAACATTTGTTTTACAAGCGGGGGTGAGTATGTGACTTTTATTTATCAGCTTCCCATGTTGGAACAACAAATTTAAAAAATATATATACATGGCCTTTCAAACTATTTTGATCTGAAGTTTAAAGTCAAGGTAACCATGTCTTTTGAATGTTAAATAAAAACAGTAGAAAACCATATTTTGCATAATGATATAAAACATAACATACACAAAATACAGCAAGTTCTTTACTGCAAGTTTCATTTAATATATTTTTACATCACTAGTAAAGTTTTTGCATCACTCACAGTTTCTATTTCCCTAATGAATTGACTTAAAATGTATTCTGTGTGAATACATTTTTATTTCCTTAAATTCTCAGGCATGTGCACATGCTCAGTGGATCGTAGAATCATAGAATGGTCTGGGTTGAAAGGGACCTTATCAATTACTATAAGGTCTCTGGTGCCTTCTCTTCTCCGGGCTGAGTTTCAACTGCAACTCTCTCAGCCTGTCCTTATAGGAAAGGTGCTACAGCCCTCTGATCATCCTTCTGGCCCTCCTCTGGATCCGCTTCAGCAGGCCCCGTGTTAAGCTGCAGGTCCCAGAGCTAGATGCAGTGCTCCAAGTGGGGTCTCATAAAAATGGAGTAGAGGTGAAGAATCATGTCTCTCGACCTGCTGACCATGCTTCTTTTGATACTGTCCAGGATACGGTTGGCTTTCAAGGCTACACATTGTTAGGGTGTATTGAGTTTCTCATCAACCAACACTTCACATCCTTCTCAGTGATGCTTTCCAGCTATTCTCTGCCCAAACTGCATCTGCGCTTGGGATTGTTGTGACACATGCAGGGCCTTGCACTTGGCCTTGTTGAACTTTGTAAAGTTTGCATGGGCCCACCTCTAAGCTTGTCCAGGTCCTGCTGGATGGCATTCCTTCACTCCAGTATGTGTCATGGGTGAACTTGCTGAGGATGCACTCAACCCCACTGGCCATCCAACTAACAGATGCTAAGCAACACTGATCTCCACATGGTCATCAAGCTATGGACTGCAATCATTTGAGTGTAGCCATCCAGTCAATTCCTTAACCATGAAGTGATCCATTCATCAAATCCACATGTCTCCAATTTAGAGACAATGATGTCTTGCAGAACAGTGTCAGTGCTGATTTTTGTGAAAAATTCTCAATAATTAGCTTGCACATATGCTTTTATCTGCCGTATTTTAATACATAAAAATTCAGAAACTAGGTTCTTTTCATGGGCAGAAAGAAGAAATACTGTTACATATCACTTTAATATATACTAGAAAGGAGATTTTGAATATAACTTTTCTGTTCATATATATAGATTGTGCTCTGAATGTCTGATCATACTGACTAATATAAGATTTCTGGAAAATTTGAACATGAATCAGAAATGTACTTTCTGTTGACATCCTTCATTATTTGGTTAGCAGTTCTGATTTGAGAATGCTTACTAGGACCTTTCAATAATAGGAAGCCATGTTAATATATAAAATGGAGTCAGTTCAGCAAAACAATCAAATATATTTTTAACTATAAACTGTTAATTAACTTCAGTCAGAAGATAAATCATAGCTTCTTGAGGTTTGACAATGTATAATCTTCATGGTCTACAATTGAAGAAAATGTAGTACAAATGATTTTGTTTGTTTTGTTCTTTGTTTGTTTTTTTTTTTTTGTTTGTTTGTTTGTTTGTTTTTAAATACTAGATGTGTTTTTTACAGAATCTCAGAATTATTTATGTCTATATTCATTTTGTTGATTCTCTAAGTAAGTGTCCTTTATATAAATTTCTAATTCAACATTACTTGCAAAATATGTATTTGGTGTAATAACTCCAGCTATTTTCTAACAGGGGAATTAGAAATTACACTCATATCACATCTTTTGACAGTGAAAAGTCCAAGCTAAAGAGCAAATCAAGCATCATGTATTGACCAGATTAAAAAATGAAACTGATGTAAAATAGATAATGCTACCCCTTTAGAAATTGTCCACACATGAGAAGAATGGCAGCTGTAGAGTACAATTTAATTTCAGTNGGTGGGGGGAGGGGCACGGGGGGAGAGCTATGAAGTCTTTGTGTTGCAGTTCTTTATTATAAAGATCACTATTAAGAGTCTTGAGAACTGATTCCCAGGCACTTCTGCAGAATTCCTGACAGATTTAGGAATATGACAAGCTCCGTAATACCTGGGTCATCAATACAAAACAGCGAGGGTATCCCTGCTATACCCAGAGCTTTTTTCTGCAGGGACTCAAAATTAATTCCACATTGTGACTATATCCTAAGAGATTTGGTTTACAGAAAGGCCCACTTTAACAATTTCTGCTATGGCTGTTTCTGTGCAGTAGGAAGCCTACTGATGTGCAATTACTGTTTAAAAATTACTGTTTAAAAACATAAGTGGGTCAGTGGGATTTGTTATTTGACCTGCATGCCGCCTTTGTCAACAGATACTTTCTTTCTTTGTCATTAATGTTGATTGTATGAAAATTTTATCATATATAAACTCCAGATTACAATGTGCAATTAACAAAACATTCCTGAAAGAGCTAGTACTAATGTTACTCTTCAGATGTTCACATTAGTTTAAAAAGCTTAAATCCTCCATAACTGACATACACTACTTACCACTTACAGTAATTTTCTGCAGGGTGATATGGATCTTTCTAGCTTCTGGAGAAACCACTCCCTATGTTTTCTTTTAAACCGCACTTTTCTGCAGCTGCCTTCCACATGTTTGTCTGTGACCTAAGCATGAAAGTGACCTTCCATCACTGGGAAAAACTGAACTCATATCATTTTATAATTTTCCACACGGTTGACAAGCTGGAGGGAAGGGATGCCATACAGAGGGACCTGGACAGGATTGAAAAGTGGGCTAGTGCAAATGGCATGAAGTTCAACCAAGCCAAGTGCAGAGTCCTGCACCTGGGACGTGGCAATCCCAAGAACAAATATAAGTTGGGCAGAGATTGGCTGGAGAGCAGCCCTGAGGAGAAGGACTTGGCAGTGCTCATGGATGAGAAGCTCAACATGAGCCGGCAGTGTGCGCTGGCAGCCCAGAGTGAAGTGTAGTGATAGGACAAGGGGTAATGGTTTTAAATTGGAAAAGGGGAGGTTTAGATTAGATACTAGGAAGAGATTCTTGACTGTGAGGGTGGTGAGGCACTGGACCAGGTTTCCCAGAGAAGCTGTGGATGCCCCATCCCTGGAACTGTTAAAGGCCAGGCTGGATGGGGCTTTGGGGAACGTGGTCTAGTGGGAGGTGTTGCTGCCCATGGCAGGGGGGCGGAACTCGAAGGGCTTTAAGGTCCCTTCCAACTCTAACCATTCTATGATTTTATGATAATGAATAAAAGTTTAAAAACTTTATAGATTAGTTAAAATATAGATTACCTTGATCCTGCTCAAGATGAATCCAAGGCTCCCATAAACTTCACTAGGAACTCATTCAGGGTAATGTAGAGTAACATTTGAAGTAAATTTGGACATTGCTAGCCTGTATGCAGTTATTCTTTTAGTCTTTTTCTTTTTTGGAATCTCATTATACAACTTTTCCTTACAAATATCTTACTTGTCTGATGCCAACAGAGGCCAAGTTTTTTTAGAACCAGAGCCTAAATCTCTGAGCATTTAAATATGTATACATACGTATTTTGCATCATGTATCCAACACCCAATCTACTTTATGCAGTTATTAAAAAGAAGCGTATTCTAAATCACTCACGCAGTACAACAGAGTAGCCTTCTGCCTCTTGATATGTAGGCACTTAGTTATGTCTAAAAGAAAAGCATTTTCCTTCCCTTTACTAAGAGTCCATGATGGTATGCAGGGGAGAACTTGTAGCTGCACAAGTGGAGTTAAATTGAATTGACTTTTTCTTATGGGAGACTGGCTAGAGCTTATGTAGATTGTATTAACTGGGAGAGAAAAAAAAAAGTAAGTTTGAAACCTAATCCAATAGGAAAGGTATTATACATTATCAGCTTACTAGGAAAAATGATGTTTTGACTGCAGTTCTCAATTTCTGGCAAAAATTCTGCTTTGTTACAGCTGATGTTTTCTTTGCTATTGAAATCACTTCTCACAGGTGTCAGTCTGTTCACCATTGTAGCAATTTCTTCTGGAGCCACATAGCTAAAGCTTAGGATTTGCCATCACATTCCTAACTGAGATTTTGTATTTCAACTAGAAAAAGATGAAGGCATTCCAAAGACTTAGAGATCTGATATTAAGTGGAAGAGGAGGAATTAATTTTATTTGCTGATGTTTGTAGCTCTCACAATACTAAAAATACTTTTTTTTTTAAATACTGCTCAAGGATTTGAAAATGGGGATGTTATTACCAGAGCTAGATAATTAGTCAAATCAGGTTTAAGAAAACTCATGTTTTCTGAAAAGTCACTGGTGGTCTCTAGATACATGAATTAGCTGAGTAGTCGAACTTGGTCAGAACAATGGAGTTTCACCAGTGAAAAGCAGCTGTCTGCCAAGTCAGTGAGAGCCTCATTCCTTACCTTCTCACTTCAATGGCTTCCTGACATGAAACCCCAGGCAGGTAGTGTGTAATATAATTTTATTAAATCTGATGAAAGCAAAAATAATTTGAGCAGATCAAGAAAACTAAAGTTTTTTTTTCCTTTGACTTTGTTTTAAACAACTATTGCTAACACACAAGATTTTAATCTTGAAAATGTGGATGTTCGGAGTGGATGAGTTAGAGCTCAGAGAAAAGGAAGGCACAATTTAATGAGTTTCTCAAGAACAAAAAAGAACAAAAGAGAAGGTAATCTGTCTTTCCAATGCTACCAAGATGTTGTATAAGAAAGCTGAAGACTTCAGGTCTTTCAAACAGGCTAGAGTTAGAGACACTTCTTTTAATTTGCAGCATCTACGATATAAATTCCTGATATATTTCCCAATAAATAATTAATACATTAACTTTAGCAAGAGTACATGATCAGCTGTGAATGTTGATTGATGAACTCTTCCTCAATTATTAGACAGACAACTGTGTTCTTCATGTTTCCATTTAAGTTTTAGTTAAACTAGCTACCATAACAGATAACCAGCTCTTTGTTCTGAGACACTTGCTTCATAATAATTTTTGATAAATAATTAATCATAACGAACAACCTGATAAAAAATATTGAAAAAACCTCATGAGTTGACTCAGTCTCTCCATCAAGGTAAAGCTATTGAGAATGTGTCTGTAATAGAAAAGAAAACTCTATATGCATTGTAGGTAGGTGTATTAAAAAAAAATTTATACAGTTAAAATTAATTNTTTCCTGGTGCCATTATTGACCTGAGATGACCTATAAACAGATAAACTGAAAGGTTAGCTTTGAGCTTTATGAAACTGAACACAGTATTTCCCTGAGATGTTCTGTGTACTAAATGGAAAGTCCTGCTTCTAATGCAGTTTGGTTTTATTGCTATATATATTTTTATTTGTCTGGTTATCAATGTCTGTATCTTTGTAGAGAGTTCATGGCCTTTAGCATTTTCTCAGTCCACGTCATAATCAGCTCAGAATGCATATACTGTATGTCATTTAGCAAATGGCAATCTTTTGGGAACTTTCATAACTGGTAGAATATTCTTGAAAGTTTTAGAGAGAGATATAACTGCTGCTGACGTTCTTGTTTTTTAATGCCTGTGGAAATATCTCAAACCTAGTACAAAACTCGAGTATCAAACATCTGAGAAGACTGGGATTGATAGTTTAATATTTGTGTTTGCCTAGCCATATTGCTTCTTATTACACAGTAGGAAATAATCAATTATTAAAATACTTTAAGATGAAGCTTTCATGCAGTTCTAGCAGCAATGCTTTTGTGTCATATCAATGCGTATTATTAGGATGAAAGTTTATCATGGAATATTTCTATGTGCTCTGTATTCTTGTCATTACAAAAAAGTTTCAGTATCAAATAAATAGCTAGTGATATCCGGCACATCATCTTTAGGACCTTGCAAAACATCTATCAGAATCATTTGACTAGAAGGAAAGTGCACCCTTTTGAGACTGCAGTAAAGAAATGAATGAAGAGATACAGATTTTAACACAAGGTGGGTTACAGTTCTGGCAGAATGAAGGTTAGTCAGCAACAACGACCATCTTCTAGATTTACAAGCAGATGCCAGGAATATTTTGCAGCCCTCAGCTATTCATTCTGTTGACCCAAAGGATGCCTTTTTCAGTTACATGATCAGTGTTATACGTGCATGGGATGAACAAAATTTATAGTCTACAGTAATGGCAGTAGTCGATATTCTTTAGATGACATGAATCCCTAATAAAGCAAGTACAAAGGAGGCACATTGCAGAAAATTCATGGAGCAGAGGTTTTACATGTCAGTTCTTTATTTCTGTGAATCTGGGAATTAGTCTCTTGTAAAAGGCAAAGCTTAAAGCAGTACCTACAGAGTGAAGTTGCAGTCTGAATTACACCAGAAACACCTTCAGATGGCTTCTGTGAAGTTTTCATTCAAAAATACTTTGCTGGTCTCTGACATCTGCAGTACTACACTGACTCGAATTAACCTTGCTGTCCTTTGCCTTTCAATTGATATCCTGAAACAATGTCTCCAAAAGGATTTAACTTAGTCATGTTAAGCAGGGTTAAATTCAACATAAGAGGGGAAATCAACAAGACAACAGAAAAAAATGGTGGAAATAAGGTGGTTTTTAAGGTTTTCGTAGTGGCCACATGCTTGAATATTCAGCATTTTTTTTCTTAACTCCTTCTCTTCCCTAAATAGGTTGAATATGCTTTAGATCACAGACTGTATCATATTCTGTATGAACTTTTAAAAAAGTTGAAGGCTTTTTACTAGTAGCCTCTAGTGGCACAAACACCTACAACATCTCTTGGTCTGCTAACAAATGTGAGGAGTGATGAAAACAGTTTTATAAATGTCTGATGTTTTTCTACAAATGTTGATCTCAGTGTGTTCTTCAAAATCAACCATATTTTATGAAATAAGAGGAAAGTGTCTGAATGAATCCATTCAGACACTTTCCTCTTATTTCATAAAATATGAAATGTCAGTTTTAACATGCAAAAGCAGCTTTTTGAAATGCTATGAAATGAGTACAACAATTACACTTTTAGCAACATGAATTTTCCAATACTTCTGTTAAAGCTAGCTTTGCTGCAAATCACATACTTTCCCCAGATTGCTTTATAATCTATTAATCCACCAAGATTCTGAATGATATGAGACATTCTTGATTTAAACCTGTTCACAGAGTTACTTTGACATGACCTGCCCTTTCAGGAGTCCTGAATGAAAGCTACTTGAACTAAAAAGCTAACTCAGAAAGCTGTGTAGTAATTCTGCTCACTCCTACCCTTTTGTTATCCTTCAAGTTCATTTTAATATGCAAACATATTAAATACATGGTTGAGGCTGCTAAACGAGTACAAATACTTCAGTGATGGCAAGCAGCGATTGCTGCCACAGACTAATAAATGGTTTTGCTATGTTTGAATAATTGAAACTTCTGATCAACAACAACAAAAAAATAATTGTTTGATGTTTGAACTTATTTCCATAAAAAAGATGATGTGCAGTGAAAATACCCTTGTTTTGAATGTTGCAGCTAACATCTTATTCTCAATTCTCAATACAGAGGGCACAGGAATAAGAAAATCAGAATGTTTCAAAAGAAGAATTTTTATTTATTTTTTTTTTAACTTGGAAATATAAATAGTAGCAAGACTATTCTTTCCCTTGCTCATTCTGTAAGATTAATTTTAGGCCTTTTTTTCAGTCCATGCTGGCAGGATGACATTGAATATTTAAGAAAGACATATTTTCCTCAGGAAGTTTGGTTAGAGGTATGTTAATAAAAACAATATTAGAAGTCTACACTCAGTTCAGGGTTTCTCTCCAACATATTTGAACTGTTATATCCGTGTCAGTTCTTTATTTGTGCACGGAACCTAAAATATTATAAAAAGAAAAACCATGTTAGGTTTCTTATTTGTTTGGTTGGGTTTTTTTTCCCTGTTTAAGAAATGGAAAGCACAAATCTGTTTTTGATTAGTAGGTCACCTTAGAGCATTTTCTTCTCACTAGAAGATCTTATTTAATATTCTTTTAATTTTTATAGTGAGCACTGTGGTAATTCAGCCTTTGCTAGTTATAAAAATAACGGTGCAGTAAAAACTGCTGTTGCGAGTATAAAATGCTTCAGTACACTTCCTGAAGCAGAAATGTTGTCCATTAACTCCTAAAAATGCATCACTTTGTACAGATATGTTAAAAATCTTTTCCAGGAATGTCATCTTCACTGACTCAAAGAACTGAATTCCAATATTATTTAAATATTATTCAAACATGATTGAAGTTAAACAGATCGGCTACATCTCTCTTTTATGAAGATATAAAAAAATATAGTAACTTAGTTTCAAATTCTGTGAAACACTTTCAGTAAATCAGAATATGAGGCGATCAGGGAAATGTTACTAGTTTGAAGTTTTTGATCACAGCATTTTAGTGACCATAAGGTGAAGTCTTCAAAGCGTACTCCCAAGAATTCTTCCTCTTCAGAGATCCTTGTTTTAAAGAAAAGTCCCTTGAAGAAAGAATTTATCTTCAGTTAGTTTTAATGTTGCAAACTGTCATTTAATCTTTGTGAATGCTTGGCGGACACATTATGAAGAATATTTTCATTCATTTTTTTGGTCAAGCCAACTCCTTCAGTTTTCCAAATCTCCTCTCTTTCTTTATTGTTTCTGGAAGAGTAGAAAAATCTGTCAGGACTGCAGTTTCATAAAGTATGTGTATTCTGCCACCTTCACAAACAGGATCAAATTTAAAGTAGATTTTTTTTAGTCTGACAGCAGGGCTTTTTCTTCTCTTTTTGCAGGCTAATGTCAAATATTCATCTATGAACATTTGGACCAAAGTGCATCTGCCACTATTCTTCAGGCTGAACAATGCTGGGGAATTATAAACTACCACAACCACTTTAAACTATTACACATCACTACTACCTTCATGGCAGGCTGAAAAAAAATTTTATGGGTCTCTCTGCCATGATTTGACCCTTTGCTGGCAGCACCAGAAATACCACTATCTACCACTGGCAGTGTTAAGAGAAAAGATTGAAAAAAATTGTTGAAAAATTATCATCAGGAGGAGGTAAGACAGTCATAGAATTTATTATAAACTCTGGACAACCTGTTTTACCTGTTTGCCATCTCTCATATTTACTCAAAATTTTGATAGGGTCAGAGTTCTCTTTTCTTTACTTACTCTTTATTTTGTCCAACTGCTTCCTCAGTGCCATTCTGGGATATTTTCCAAACATCTAACATCTGTGCATCTTCGCACATTGTGAGAAAAAGAGGATGCTATTTAATAGGGTAACTGAACAACCTAAGAGAGCTTTATACCCTGACAAGTGGGTTTCTGTCTATTTGCCTTGATTATTAGGTCTGTGACTAAGAGAGAAAGCCCGACTCAGTAAAAAATTGCTGTTTCTTCAACTCAGGAAAGCCATCAGCAGAGCTGCATCAGCTATATAATAACTTTCAGAGTATCAGTCCCAGCCACAAACATATAACCACCTTGACTTTTTCAAGCAACTGGGTGACTGGAGGAATTAATCCATATGCTGTCAGCTTGGCACTTTGGTTATTTCTAAAAACTTTCATAAAAGAGGATTTTATGTCTATTACATTTTAAAACCTGAATCTGTAAGGAGATAAAAGTATAAACAGACTGATTTGTCTTTCTGTTTCCATTCTGTTTTTTTTGTTTGTTTGTTTGTTTGTTTTTTTTGTTGATGCAATCCATGGTCTTCCATTATACCAGGAGATGCATCATCAGAAAGTTCCATTTATGATAAAAATGGGTAAAGGAACAACAGAATATTTTTTGGGAAATTATCAAAAATCTTCCTGCTTCTATTTCAGAAAGTAAAGAATAAAATTGAATTAGTGTACTTTGGCAACTTCTGAGGATATATCAGGACTTTTGAAGGGTAATTATTGCTCTTCAGAAGTGTTATTAGTGTTCCCACTCTTAGTTTGTCCCTCTATTGTACATAATGCAGATTTTCTTCTTGCTCTTCTAGTATTTCTTGAAGGAAGAGAGAGATTAATTTGAATGAAGTCTGAAATGTTAATGTTTATATCCTAATAAGATGGATATTGTCACATTTTCATTTTATCCATTTTCTGCAGCCTCTTTATCACAGCATAGCTGATGACAATATTCTGCCGCATAGCCCCAGATAACTTTCATTTTATGTTTCATCAGGATCTCACAATGACATCTCTTGGCTAGAAATTCTACTGCCTCTTTGCATTATGCTCCTGCTAATTAGCCATGAACTGGATCCTTAGAGAATCTTGCCTAATGTGCCGACAGCAAAAGGATTAGTGTTTTCTCTGGGAAACAGTTTTAGCAGACAGTGACCTACATGAACTTGGGGCTCCTTACTGGTACTGAAATTAGAGGAGAAGCATTTTTCCTAGATATTGTGGTGCAGGAATGATTTTAGGTATTTCTGTTTTTAAGTTTATGTTAAATTGCTGTTAGCACTGATAAGGAAAGTCACTGATTGTGCAGTGACCTATTTGGCTGTGACCAGTTTTTCTGTAATCACCACAGTTACTGGCATCATTCATCCTCCTCTGCTGTGCATGTTTATTCACTCTAATTACGGATTTGGCCTTCTAGTGTCTCTAAAGGATTCTGGGCATCTCCCAACACTAACAGTATACAGTCATGAGTAGAGAGCAAGACTCCCTAATAGTTCATGGCTGACAGCCTGAATGCTACAGTAAATCAACTCACCATTCACAGGGAAAATGAAGAAAAAGGAAAACGTGTTTGAGTTGTCTTTAGGATCCATAAAAAAGAATATCTAGTCAGAGAAGGAACTAATTGTAAGTGACTAATATGAGAAAACACTTGAATTAAAAAATGTCATTGCTATAGAGTGAATGCTTCAGTAAGGAGCAAAAGCTGCAGAGTTATAATACATGTTCTCTCCATGCACATTGCCTGCACAGAGGTTCATCTGCTTGCTCAAGATAACCAAACTGTTTCTTGTTCATTATTGGTACATGTTTGAAATCAAAGTAGAAAGTTTTTCAGGACCTCAATGGAAATTTAAGCATAGTCAGAACATAGATCTCATGAATTAAGTGCAATGGATGTAGTTCTGTGACCAGAATGCACTATCTTGAAATGAAACCTCTAAATGAGTCATTGTAAGAATCACATTGCTTTCTGCATTTTTCCTGCTTTTTTTCCCCCTGTAATTATAGTATTTTTTGGAGTAGTTTTTAAATATTTTTAAATATAAGCTAGAACAATTATTTTTCAAAACAAGACACTAGACTTGTTTAGGTTTAAACAGTTTAGGTTTGAATAGCTTCAAATTTTGTATTGAAAAGTTTTAGATATTGATAGCATTTCTGGAGCAAGTGAAAATTTCTGGGAAAAAAAGGAATGATCTAAAGGATTCTTAAAATGTTAAATATTTTTAAATTTTTACATGAACAGTCTAGTAGAAACTTAATAAAATAATGCAATTTGTTGTCACTGAGCATGTTGTTTTGGGCTAAGTGAAAATTACAGGCCAAAATGTTTCACCCTGTTCTAAAAAAGGCTTTATCCAACACAGATTAATAACTAAACCAAAAT
Organism: Pedionomus torquatus; assembly: GCA_013398155.1. NCBI lineage: Eukaryota > Metazoa > Chordata > Aves > Charadriiformes > Pedionomidae > Pedionomus > Pedionomus torquatus. The sequence goes on from VZRU01000461.1 coordinate 35,852, forward strand.
AATTGGAAGAGCTTATGGCTAATATGATTATTTTTGTTAAGAATAACTGCCAAGAAGATGTCTGTGAGTTAGTGTTATATAATGTATTCTTTCAACATGTTAGAATATACTAGAAAATGTATTTCATTTAATCAAATATTGTCTGCTGCTGAAAAAGAGTACTGTATTTATGCTGCAACATTAATGGGAGAATTTGTGGACATTGCTGATGTCCTTGCATTAAGAACTTTCTTCTATTAGCTTTTCTTTGTTGGTAGATTACAGAGGCTTTAAAAGAAATACTGTGACATTGCAAAAAGAAAAACATTGACTGGAAAAGGACTGACTGTCCTATACATATTATGGTGATAATTTATTGTAATTATACAAGCAGAGTTGAAGTTAGGCTCTCCCACAGAGAGTATGCAGGTTATTGACAACAGTGGTTTGTGTAGAGTGTCAAGTCTTATCTTATGAAGGAAGGGAATAAACCAGGTGCTTGAAAGATTGCAGATTACTCAATTCAATAGAAACTGTTAGTTGCTGTATAATACAGCAGTTACAATTATTCTTTTATATTAAAAGCTATGCCAGTGGGCTTTTTTTGTAAAACCACTAGAGTGCTGTTGATTTATTTTGAAGCAATTTAGAGTATAATCAACAATGTAAATATTGAAAGAGAAAAATCTCTGTTTGTTTTCTTTCGTTAGAATTTTTCCACACAAATTCTTCAGATTGACCTCCAGTATTTATCCTTATCCAAATGAAGATATGGTCTGCTGTAAACAAGTATTGTGAGGACAAATTGTGCTGCTTAGCATAATCCTAGTGTTATAAACTGTTTGTTATATTTCATAGGCAATTTATTCCTCTTCACTGTATGTAATATTTACATCAAAGCCAGCAACTTCTTCTCTTGGTGACAATAAATGACCTCTTTTTCCTGAGTTGTTAATGGTGCGATTAAATGACATAGTTGCCATCCCAAATACCAGTCCCAGGCAAATGCCTAAAAAGTGAGACTATGCTCCCAAGCTCCCACAGTCCCCCACATACAAAGTTTTTAAAAGTAATCCTTCAGTTGTTATACACGACCACTGATGACTTTCACTATATTTCTTTTAAATATCAACAAACAATATTCTATTATGGAGACAGAATATGAGATTACATGTCTAAGTAACTTTTATTGCCTAGTTCAATCAATGTTAAATGTTTGAGCTTACCTATTTTAAGAGAGGTCTCTAGTCAAACATTCATACATTCATTCCTTATATCTGTAAATTTGCAACAATCATTCAAAAATTTTAACAGTTGTTTTTCAGTTCTATGCTCTGTTTGATATCTCGTGTCTTTCACCTGAGTTAACAAGAATGGGTTTTCCAATTCTACCTTGTACATCTTTGCATTCTTGGAAATGTATATAAAAAAATAATTTGAACATATAAATATTTCCAGAAATATAGCTTAAGATCTGCATTCATGAATTTTATACCATGTCCACTATCATAGGTCAAGCTTGATTGATTCAAAAGTTTTTTTTTGTGTGTGTGTTTTCTTTTAAATAAACACAGTCTAAAACTTCATTTCTTGTGGAGAAATGCAGAGCAGATGAAACTGAAAACTCATTAAGCGCTGGTAGCTGTCAGCTAAAAATGTTGTATGTCCTTATGCTGTAGACTATGCATTGTTCTACAGTGTGCACAGAGAAGCAGTTATAACAGTCAGTATCACTGATAAGCTCTGTCCAGTGTAGTTCCTTTGCATAAGACAGAGGACAAAAGAAACGTCTGCAAACTCTGATTTAGTTTTGTATAACCTTGAAAGATATTGTGGTATAAACACTCTAAGAGAGTATCATGGCATTGCACTCCAGGGTCCATGCTTGTGAAATCCAGACTGTTAGAATGTGAAAGAGGAAAAGCCCTGTTGAATGAAGACTTGGGAAAAAAAAAAAAAGTCATAGCGTACCTTACCAAAAGTGTAAAAAGGAGACTAAAAAAATATCAGAAAAGAAGCATTGGATATTGAAGTTGGAAATGACACAGCAGAAGTGGTAAGACATCAGGAAAAAAAGTTGCAGAATGATAATTTTATGGCTTAGAACTAACCCTACATTTGACAATTAACCACTGTAAGAAGAGTTGTGGTGGAGTTTTCCATAACTAGTTTTTTGTTTGACAGTGGAAGTTTTTCCTTTCTTAAAGCAGTAGTGGAAGAAGGGCAGTGCTGTGACTTGCATTTAGCATGCTGGTGGGATAGTGGATCGTGTTGCCTGTCCTGGATATAAGTTCTCTTGATGAATGTTCACCCTTTCCTATGGGTAATTTCTTTTCAATCAAAAGAAAAAGTGAATGCATTTTACATAATGCTTTTATGCGTAGGGCTGGTCCCAGCTAATAGCCAATCCCCTTGTCCAGCCTCTTGCTCCCTCCTTACCCTGTCTCCTTCCCCTCATCCCTGTCTCCTGTCCCATGTCTCAGCAGGATGGAGGGAGAGAACAGAAGGAACGGTAGCATGAAAGCTCATGGGCTGAGATCGCAGGAATTACCACCAGGGGTAAACCAGACTAGATGTCAATTTATCACATATTTATACATCTATAGATTTATATCTATGCCTTTATCTATATCTATCTATAGATCTTCAGATCTATATATACATAGAAATTACTGCAATACTGATTCAAATATGTAGAAGAAAAAAGGCAAACATTAAAACACAAATAAAGCCCTTTTCCCAAGCTCTGTCCCAAGCTCTGGATATATAGATCTCTCTCTCCCTCTTCCTCTATCTATCTATCTATCTATCTATCTATCTATCTATCTATCTATCTATCTATCCTCTATATCTCTATATATCCAATCTATATCAATCTATATTTTTCTAGATAGATGTGTAAAAATAGTTACTGATTCAGATATGCAGAAGCAAAAAGACAAACATTCAAATACATAGGTAAAACCATTTTCCCTCTGCTTTCCCAGGCTCACCTTCACACCTTCTCTCCAGAATCGCCTGCTCCCTGCTTTTTACAGCTTCAGGCTACATCCAGTCCCTCCAGTGATGCAAGAAGCAGTGCGGCAGGAGGTCAGTACACAGTGGCTCCTCACTGCTACTATTTTCTTCTCCCACTTTTCTTCTGCTCTGGTGTTGGCAGTCCAAGCACTGCACTGGACAGTCAGCAGTATCCATCTGCTACAGCATGGGTTCTTCATGGGCTGGAAAACCTCCTCCTGTGCCTTTGGTGTTTTCCACCCTTTCTTGGGTATGTTTCCACAGAGGTGCCACGACCTCGGCCAAGGGTGCTCAGCTGTGCCCTGCAGTGCGTTTGCTGGAGTTGGCTGGAATGACTGCATCCTGGATGGGCCAGCCCCTGACCACACAAGGAACTCACGCAGCCCCCACACTGCCAAAACTTTGGGCACTTACATCCAATACAATGTGTACTCCACAGTACACCTGATGCTAAAAAATCCTTCAATAGAGCAGCATCTTGCCAAAGAAAGTTTGTTTCTCTACACTGATATCTTTTATTCAACTGCTTATAGAATTGAATGAGACAAGGCTGACAAACTTTAAGTCTGAGCGCTATCCAGGCAGATTTTGAAAACTTTCCTGCATTACTGCCAGGGTCTCTGCCTGGTTCCTCAGCAGCCCTCTCAGCAGGTTGACTCATGGTTCGCTGCCCACAAGCACAGGGCACATTCCTCCCCAGCACATGATGCTGCCCCCACTGCCAGTCCCAGGGCACTGGGAGCTGCCACATAGCCAGGGCCTGTTCCCCACACAGGAGGATTACAAAGGCTTGCTTTTCATTGCTGATCAGAAGAAAAAGAAGTTTTAATGTACAAACACCTCAAAACTGAATCACATTTTTTCACAGTTTCACTCTTTTTCAGGGTCAGTCCCATCCATTAACAAAGGTTGCAGTGCTTTAAGTAAACAGTTATATTTGAGTACTTACCTCCCTTACTCTCCAGCTGTTGTTATACTGTGACTTTCTGTGGACCAGAGAGACTTTTGTTTCAGGTTCTTATACCAGTATTAGATATTTCACAGCTGACAGGCTTCTGTCATGGAGACAGTAAATTTCAGTGCTATTACTGGAAGGTTTTTTTGATTTGTTTTTCAAACGTTAAATATAGTAGGGAGACAAAATCCAGATTCCCACATAACTGTAGAAAAGGAATGAGCAAAAACTGAGTGTGATAGACATCTCCACTTAAAGAGAAAATGGAGAGAAAGAAATGCATGAAAAAAACAGATATTTTGTGGATCTGGATTGGTTTGCTACATGGTAACTTGAATTTGCACAGAGAAACTCTAAATTGATCTGACCTTTGTGAAAATCAGCTGCCTGACACTCACAGCAGGTGTTGTTATTAACAGCATGTAACAAAAAACTACAGCAGGAGTACAGAATAATGCTGGAACGGGGAAAGAAATTCAATAAGGGAAGTTTTAAAATCAATGTCATGAATGCAGACTTGTATTCACAATCACAGTATTTCAGAGCAAGGGGAGGACAGTTAGGCACTGGAAAGAAAAGTAGGAGGTAGGAAGATCTTACTGCATTCTTGCTGCTTCCTCACTTGGGCTAAAGAAGAAAATAATTTCCAAAATCCTCATGTTTTGCGTCACCACAAATATATGAAAAAGAGTGGGAGCAGGAATAAGTTCAAAAGTAGGAGAAGGGTATGTATTTTATTTCCTAACTGGATTTAGTAGCGTTACACAATGAGAAGCCTTCATTCCCAGAAATAGTTTTTTTTTTTCTCTTTAACCAGTAATTAATACATTTGGATGATTTGGACCCACACAGGAATGGAGATTCCCAAGCCAGAATTGGTAATCTAAAGAGTAAATTTGTTTTATTAGATATATTTAATTTTTTTTATTATTATACAGTATTTCAACTTAGTGCAGATATGAATAAAATCCATTTTTTACTCCACTTCAAATTTGACTTATCTTAGAGTTTTGTAGTAGTTTTGATACACTTCTTCACTGTTAGTGATTGATACACTTCTTTACTGTTAGTGATTTTAATTTTTTTTTTTGTTTTTTAGCACTAAAAGTCTTAAAACTTTGCTGCTTTGAAACAAAAGCGACCCTCTAATTCAGGTTATGAAGTCAGCATGATTGCTTCACTTATAGCTCAATAGCACAAAGCCAATAATGAATGTGGACTTTCTTTTAACTGAACTACCTTGCCTGGTAACCAGAAGTAGAAACCAAAGATTTTTAATGTCTGCATTACATTCATCCACGCTTTTGACTGTAGCTGGTGTTTAGTTAATGTTTTTTCTTTAACTATAATAACATTCACAAACAATATTGCTCAGATTTTACAAGCCTGTTATTTTAAAAATTTATTTTAACATTAATCTCTTCTGTAAATGTGTATGTGTGTTTAACTTGCTTTATTTCAACTAATAATTGATATTTGGATCTGGATAAAACTTGGAATTTCTAATGGCAATTTCATGCAAAAGTATGACATTTTGAAAATAGTTTCTATTTTGAATCATAATTGAAAATATATTGTGAAATTAAATTACTATGGTGGTTCTTATCCCAGGAATCATTATATTTTGACAAAATGACAAGATTGATTCCACATAAAATTTTTCCTTCTGTATTTTTCCTTTAAAATCATAGTACTAAAAAAAAAAAAAATTAAAGCATGATGTTATGTTTTAAGAAGTTTAAGTACTTTGAATTTCAAAGGTCACTTTATAATAAAATTTCCATAAAAACTGGCATACTGTTACAGAAATTCGATTTCAATCAAAGTGCATCATCAGGGAAAAAAAAAAAAAAAGTTGTAATGAAAAGAAACATCAGGTCTGTTATGGCCATGCATAACATCTGGAAGACTGATCCAGGCTGATTTTAGAACCCTTCTGAACATGTATCAGATCAAACAAAACTTAATCAGACTTAAGACTATATTGCTTTAAGAATAAGGTTGTTTTGATCTGGCTGGTTAGAAAAAAACACCCGTGTGTGTGTGTGTGTGTGTGTGTGTCTGTGAAGGTCAGGCTGGAAAACCGCCTGGAGGAGTGTGTGTAGAGAGATGTGACTGAAACCAGTTGCATTCAGTGTGAATGGCAGTGCGCATCCTGTTTGACAAAATAGCTCAGAAACTAGCCCTATAAATATAGCTGGGTGCATGTGAATTAAGGCTGCATATGTGAACAATGGTGCCTCTCATTCTGGTTGCTCCTTCTGCTGCTGCTGCTTCTGCTTCTGCTTTTAGCATACAATTGCGACCTAAGTAATGATCGCCACAAGGCCTGTATTTGTACTAAAAACACTCCGTGGCAACTTGGATAGACAAGTCAAAGAATGACATATTTTGTAAGCCTGTTTCAATATAATCCACTAACCAGTTAACATTAATAAAGAGGACTAGGAAAGTCACCATGTCTCTTTCACCCTCAGGAATTATTTTCCTTCCATATTTAGATCTTTGTTTCTCAGATTGTAGCTATAATCCATTACCTCACTTCAGGGGTGACTGTTTACTTGGGGATAGACAGTTTTCTCCCTGTCAGAAAACAAATCTTTGTCATTCTGTCTTGATGAAGCCAGGGAAGGTAAGTAAAAATTTAGCACAAAATTGCTAGGACAAGCAACAATTCTCCAGATCTAAGACTTAACTAGCTCTTAAGTGCATTGCAGAATTATTGTGTGTTCATCACTCTCTTTTAGGGCATACTCATGAGCTTCCTAATGTTGAACTTATTTTTCTTTTTAGTAAGTTAAATTAGTGTTAAAACACTAATTTCACCAGCTAAAACAACAAAGTCTGAGAGAGTTTGTCTTGTTCACATTCTCCAGAGAGACTTCACGTAACAGCTAAATAACTATTCCCCACTCCCCCTCATCCTAAGTGCTGCAGCTAATGTGGTAAAAACCTTGATACTCAATACTGAATAGATTATTTTTTTTCCTAACTGAACACGGCACTAATCAGACTACAGGTGACATCTTTGCATCTGTCTCCTTGTCATGTTTCTGTTTGTCTTTGTGCTAACTCAAATTTGTCAGCTCAGTGGCTGAAAACTAGTGTGAAACTATTTGCATGTTATGACAGAGAAAAAAAAGGAAGATTGAAATGAAAATCTCCAAAACATTCACCATTGTGTATTTTTATATTACATCATCTTTATTTGTTATTTAATTTTCTTAGCCTTTGTATTATAGTGAATATAATAAAACATAAACAATAGACATTCAAGTCTATTTTCAAATCTTTCAAAATGTATTTCAAAAAGCATTCAAGTCAAATGCACTCATCTCCTTCAAGATAAAAATGTTCAGTAAATGATCACTGTGCACTTCTATGTTGAGCTATGCACTGACTTTTTTGGAAACATGCCATTCTTTTTGACATGTAATAATTCTCAGCCAGTGAAGAATCTAACCTTAATTTTATGTGAGACATACAGTTTTGAAGAATAAGGGTGCTGCATCATGATTACATGAGAATTTCCTACATGAACAGAGATAGTCATAGAAAAATTAAATCTCATGAATCCTGGAATAGAAATTCCTTAGGATAGCTCATTCCAACCAGGTATTACCCCATGCATTGGTTCCGCACATTAATTTATTTTATGTTATTTACTTCAAAATCCTGGTTCAGTCTACATTCTGAATAAATAAGAGGCAATTCTAATATATTGTATATATATATCTTTGCAAAACCAAATTTGTTTTTAGTCTGTGCATACGTGTGACTTTCAAATGAATAATGGTTTTTTTTCTGCAGTATTCATTTAGAGCTTGCAAAGGCCAGGAGCTCAGGTAGCTGCAGAACAGGAAGGCTTATCCTTATGCTCATCACAGTCTTTATGTTTCTATTGTCTTCAGAAAAAAATGCAAAGCAACAATAGTATAAATTACCCTTAAAGCAGACATGTGAGACTTCACTCAAAAAAGCGTAACTTGCTTTTTTATACCTGTTCAGTAACTATTTTCTTGGTTATGACCTCAATAAGGCATATTTCAGACCTTAGCACAGTGAAGTTCCCTTCATTGCAGGAACCAAGATGAAGAGATCTATTTGTTTTTCCTTCAGTGAAAGTGATGGCAATGCTTTTAATTTCTTATTAATCTGGGCTTCAATGGCATTAACAAGGTCTAAAGCCCAATGTTGACAAATCAGTGTAATTAGACAACAAACAGTACGGAGCCTTGAATCTTATGCCCTTCTGTGGTCTAAATATGCTTAAATATACAGTGTGACCTAACAAGTTTGTCAGTGGTTTAGCTTTCATGAGCTTTTTGTCTTTTCTGTCCTTTCTGTGTTGCTTAGAAAAAGATTAGTGCTCAGGACACAGGGCTTTTTAACCTTGTGTCTAGGCCTCTCTCTATTTTCATCCACACTTTTTGTTGACAGTTATTTTCTAAAGACAGTTTAAAAAAATAAAATAGAGCTTGTTTCCACAGCACTTTACTGAAGCAGATTCCTTAGCCATACTTCAGAGCTCCAACTCTAGCAATATGTCAATGACAGTAACATCTGCTGAAAATGCGGCCCCTTAATGTCTTTTCTTGGTCCTAAAGATTTTGGAAAAAAAGAAGGCTATGTCTCCTCAGGCAAAGATTGCCAGGCTCCATCAGCCTCACAGGGGCAATGTTTTCTGCACTATTCTAAAGGAAAGAAGCTTTCTCATCCCGCATAAACCTATGTGCCTTTTGAATTAAGGCCTCACACCAATGTGAGTTTAAAAAGGCCTTAGTTTAAAAGCTATTATTTTTGTAACATATCACCCTCAATATGAACATGTGTTGTCCCATACAAAGACAAAAGAAGTACTAAAAATAATATATCAAAATCCTTTAAGTCCTTGTTCACCAGAAAACTGCCTCCAGGCTGATTTTAGACCTTCTTTCTATATATCTGGCATCTTTTTTCCTGCTTTCCCTCTTCCCTATCACCTCTCCTCCCTTTTCTTGTTCCCTCTGCCTCCCCAAATTGTCTTGAATGTAAAAATATTTTTTTTTCTCCATGTGTATATTACTACTTTAATCAAGTATGCCTACAATGAGTTCGCCATTACTCATACCATTACTTTGCCTGAGGTTTGTATATTTCTATGAAGTTCAGAATCCAAGCCTATTGACTCTGCCCATTTCAAAAGCTGCAAGTCAGGCAGATCTCTCTGTAAAGGACAATAGGGTCAGAATTTTAAAAAGTATTTTGCATTATTCATTTTCCCAGTTTCCATATATATTTTGAAAAATAATAATTTCAGTTACAAAAGGTGTAGAAAATGCTGAAAGGGTCATAAAGAATGTGTGCAAGAGTTTCAGAAGCAGCTGTGAGAAAAATAGAGAAGTTGCTTTTCAAAATAAATTGATTTAAAATCAAATTCTATCTTTCAATAAAGAACTATAAATGTTCTTTGGTAGTTTGTGGATATAAATACCTATCTTCTAGAGAAAACCACTATTGTCTTTTCTTTAACAGAAGGTTTTTTCACTAAATAGATTCACATAGATGTCAAAACATATTGTCTAATAATATCTGATTGTTATTTTCTTATTCTTATAGAATACTTTTTTTGTTAGAAGAAAAAGATAAGAGTAACAATTAATTTCTTTGTAAGACTAGTTTCAGGTTGTAGTGGTTCTTTTCATAATCTCTTAATCCAACTGTACATCTTGCATTTATACATCTCCCCTCTTCTGATAGCTTTTCCTACAAATTTTATTAACCTGTCGGCAAGCAAGTAAATTCAAAAATTCATTAATGCCATATCAAACAGATATCTTTCAGACCTATTTTTATGGAGTTAATGTTAGCAGAACTGAAAAAAATATGCAAAACTGACAATGACATTTAATACATATTCTCAATGTGCTCAGTACAGTTTTCTACTTCTTCAGTTTTAGAGGATTTAAAGTTTTAATTTGGACAAGTTTAAGTTTTAAAGATTCTATTGCCTTATAATTTAAGGTATTCTTTGGTGTTGTTGATGCAAACACCAAATAAGCTTTCATTGTTGTTTTTTTTTTTTCATTCAGAGAAAAATTAATAACATGTTGAAGTCAGTATCTTCAATACTAATTGTGAAGTATTAAGGAAAGAGTCTTTTATGACAGGTATGACTATGAGTTTCTATTTTTAGGAGAAAGCTGCATTTGATTTCCAACTTGTATTTACTGTCCATTCAGTACTCTGCCTGCTTGTGTACTGTCCATCCCCCTCCATGAACAACACAACTGGGATGTTTTGCCCCAGAATTTACATGGTGACCAGAAATTGGAGAAACTGGCTGCTGGCAGTGACAGTCTGCCTATGGGGCTGAATGGGCATCCCCAGGGCATGACTTTTCAGGATAAAGTTGTACTAGGTACAACTGGCAGGTTTGGGCAGCAAATGATGCAGGGGTGGCCCCTGCCACCTGTGGTAAGCATCACAGCCTGTTCTAGCCTGCTCCACAACAGACAAAACAGATGCGTGGCACACCAAAACTAAGCCAATCATCAGAGGAGTTTATGGTGCCTCTGTAAAACTTAGATAAGAATGGGTGGTAAATACAGAGGAAAAAAATAAAAGCCAGAGCAGGATGGACATGTGGGAGGAGACACAAGAAGGGACACTGAGGAATGGAGGGAAACATAAGAGGCATTGCCAGGACAAGATAGGAAGCTGAGGACCTATTGGAGGAGAACCAGGAGGATGTCAATGTTGACAGAGCAGAAGAAACACTGAAGCAAAACTAGCTACTTGAGCAGGACAGCACCAAAACTAGCTGCCCCAAGCAGATCAGAATGGCTGCCCTGAGCCAGGCAGGTAAAAAAGAAGCCATCTGAGCAGGTTAGAGGGAAATGGAAGAGAAGGTATGGCTGTGGCTACTGGATGACACCACGCTGGAGGAACTGAGTAGGATCTGCTCTTTGCTGACCCCAGTGCACTGTGTCACCCTTCACCACAAGGAGGGGACTGAATCCAGTGCATGATGAGGTGACTGGGGTTGAGGAAAGAAGAAGAGGGGACTGGAGAGGAGCTGGGTTGTGCCTCTAAGTGTGTGGTTCTTTATATTTTTCAGTACCAGGATCAATTCTTAAAAATTTGATAATTGATGATAACTTAGAAGTTTCTGGAAAAGCTGAGATTAATATTCCTAAGGTTTAATTATATTGCGTTAACTATAACGTTTAATTATGTTGCATACTCAAGTACTGCTCTCACACTACGTGTAACAGAACAGGGAGTTTGAATTTCTTATTAAAAGTTGATAATCAGCCATCCAGTATCGTTATCATTTCAGAGCTGTAATATCTTCCAAAGCCTTTGATATAAAGCTTTACTTCTACATTGTCTGAAATGTGCTAGCAATACTCTGATGTAAATACCAAAAGTGCTAAGAATATTTATTTGTATTTCAGATTATTTTGCATCATACATGGTAGGACTGCATATATTACTCCTTCATGAGGAAAGGATGTCACATTCTATCAATATTTGTGCCTTCAAAAGGCCAACTTTAAATTTTTTTTTGTTTCAATGCTTGTTAAAAAGTTGCCTTAAAATGAATTTTTTTCCCCTAATATAGTTATCACAAAATGTTACTGAAAGTTTTGAAGTTCTTTTATGGTGTTTATAGGGGCATTTCCTAAGCCTTGTTTTTTGGGGGGTTTGGTTTTAGACAGCCATAAAAACAGCAGAGAAATTGAAGTAAAACATCCAAAATTTAAGCAACCTGTGTTTCATCAGAGGATATCTCTCTAGAAGCCTGTTAGGCATTATCACATTGTCCTCACTTCCAAGGTAGTTTAAAAAAAAAAAAAATTGAACTGTACTTATGTATTTATGTACTGCTAGTAAGAATTTGAATTATAAGCAGAGACCTGCAGTTGTCTTGTCAAATGGGGAAGCTTTATGAAATGTTACTATCTATTACAATTAGTATGCAAATCATTGGAGAGCTAGATATAAATAGAAGAGAATAAAGCATTCATGCTGCTATACTGCAGCCTGAGTGCTTACTGGTGGCAGCATTTTAAACTTATGGCCACAAAGACACCCACTGACATCACACTGCCTCCATACTCTCAGTATGGAGGCACTGTCATTTACCACATTTCTGAAAGTCAGCAGTGGGAGAGTTGTAACACACCCCAGAGTACCACATTGTCTCTACTGACAACATGGGATGGCTGAAATAATGAGATTTTGAGATAAGGATGTTTGAACAACTACTCAAGGTTCATAAATAGCATTGCTCTTACTAACTGCTTAGTAAGAGTTATATGTTCAACAAGTTATATGTTGAATTGTCAGAACTCTCAGATGTCCAGGTTGACACATGATAAAAAATAGCATGTTTGAGATAGAAAAGTGCTAAGTAGGAGCTTAGCTAACGTGTCAGGAGGACAGTCAGAGTGAGAGAGGCAACCAACTCAAGATTGAGTCTGTTACCCCAATGGCAATTAGGACTTCTGGAATTTTCCCTTTCTGCTGATGTTACTAGAGGTAAATAAAGGAATTCCCCCCCAGCTCTCTCCACCAATTTTGGGTAATCAAGTATG
>VZRU01000461.1:79341-100984 GCA_013398155.1 Pedionomus torquatus
TGTTTCCTTCTGGAGAGGGCCTACAGTTTCCCTAATCTTGCCTTTTCCCCTTACATATCTATAGAAGTTTTTCTTATTGCCTTTGATCTCCTTGGCCAGATTCAGTTCTCTCTGGGCTTCCGCTTGCCTGTTGTGGTTCCAGGCTGCTCAGAGTTTCTCTACATTCTGCCCAGTCTACCCATCCTTGCTTCCACCCTCTGTTGGCCTCCTTTTTTGATTCTGAGCTTGTCTAACACTTGTTCATCCTCACAGGTCTTCTGGCTATTTTGCCTGACTTCTGTTTTGGGCTTGAAGGAGGTGATCCTTGAACACTAACCAACTTACTTGGGCCCCTCTGCCCTCCAGGTTTTTTTTCCCACACTAACTTGCCAATCAGATCTCTCAGGAGTACAAATCTGCTCTCCTGAAGTCAAGGGTAGCGAGCTTGCTGCACACTCTCCTCACTGCCCTAAGAATCTTGAATTCTAAGATTTCATGGTCACTACAATATATTTCTTTGTTTTAAAGAACAGATGCTGCAGTGATTATTCTGTTTAGAAAGGATAGTAGGCAATGACAGTATTTTCTGGACTATAAAAATGACTACAAATAAAATGTTGAATAAATAAGTTGTAAGATCTTACACAGAACTATCTGAAGCCAAGTAATTTGCAAATTTCGGGAAGTGTTCTCGCGTTACTAATAGAGTTTTGTTAAACTTCGGTTGCTAACTCACCAAAGGTGTAGAAACTGTAACATAAATAAGTGATGAACACATAATGTTCAAACATGAAATCATAGAAAATCACTGATCACACGAAAATAATGGAGAACTGAATGCTTATTGAGTTATCACTTCTGCCTCAAGGCAGGAAGTACTGTGCTTTTCCTGACACTAACCTAACTTATTCTTAAAAAGAATTAAGTAAGAAACCTTTCTATGTGATAATCTACACAGTAATTTCACCAAGTGGTGAAATCACACTAGACAGCCACACAAAGATCCTGCTTAGAATTAAAAACATACATGAGAAGTGACAACACTGTAATGAAGTGTCTTGATCTAAGTCTTCATTAACTCTTACTAGGGTGTACTGTGAAATTTAAGAAACAACTCATCATCTTAGAAGCATCCCCAAATACTAATGCATTTATTCCAGTAAGTAAATTTATTATTTATATTTGTCTTTGAAGATATTTAAAGATATTTTAACATTGAAGATATTTTAACATTGGCTGCTCAACTTCGGTTTGAGTTGCATTTTGCTTTCTCCATTGTGTGGATGGAGAAATTCCTCATCCACAGGTTAAGATGACTTACTGGTGTCATTATCCCTAATGGAGGGAGAGGAAAAAAGAAAATGCAAAAAAGAAAAATAAACAAAGGGCTCTGTGTTGAGTAGCCAGTGTCACGTACTGAATTGCTACATTTGGAAGATTTGGAAGCCAAGACTAAAATAGCATATTTCTACTGCAGATCAAACTCTGTAAACAAATTAAGGTATTTCTCAGCACTGCTTCTGTGGTTGTGATAAGAAAATCAACTCAAAACAGTTAAAGTTAGTTCTGTGAGATATACCAGTGCTTAGAAGATTAGTATAAAATCTGGATCATGTATATGGTTTTAGTTCTAATTTTACAAGTCAACCTTTTTTTCTATATCCACTTCCCCTCTCCCTCATTAGTCGGAGTATGCATTCAGAAGTGTTGCTTACTTACTTGCTTGGATCGTTGAATATAATTCAGCTTTTAAAACTTCTGTAGTCAATCTTCTCCCAAAATAAAAAGTTACCTAAAACACCAGTTTAAAAATTGTTTCAAATATTGCATTTCTAGTTCTGGTGCAGAACTTTCTATATTATTCACATTGCAAAATCCAGACACTAGAAAGACAGTATTGGCAAACCATTTAATGTCAATTTTAGATCTGACCCAGATTAGAAAAGAATCCTGTACTGAAATAAGAGAAATAGATTTATTTTTCTCTATATTTTTTTAGGGTGTTTATCCATCTGTTCCAATGTAAACTGACATTACTCATGATTGTTGTAATCTGATGTATTTGTAATCTGACCCCATCAGATTTAAATATTGAAACTGTTAATAACACCACCTCAACTGTTTTCATTTCTACTCTGGTGAATGAAGACAAGGATACTGGGCTTTGAATATAAGAGACAAATGAGGACTTTGCAGATCAGTGTTTGCACAAAAGTACCAGGGGTGCGATGATGTGCACTAGTGATCCCAGCCTCATTGTAAACAAGTTCTCTAGAGTCAGCTTTTCAGGAGATGTGGTGCTACACGATCTTCATGCCGTATTGGGGTTGCTCCCTCCCTAGAACACTAACAGATAGTAGATTTGCTTAAGACCATCACATTTACAGTGAGCACTTTTATTACCATCTCCCATTCTCCTGCTATGATTCTGGAACTACTTGCATTCTTGGAACAGTACTATAATTTCCTTGTGACTCCTCAGAAGTGTGAAAGCACAGGAGTTTTTACAGTAAATCTTACAGCATTGCTGATTGGAAGGAAGAGAAATAACGCTTCCTCTGCAATCTACCAACTTGCTAGACAGCTTGCTCACATCCATGAATCTCTGTTAGACAATGTGGATCTGAATTTTACATCAGCTGTGGCTTTTTAGTAGTCTTCAGTAAGGATACTACACAGAACCTGCTACAACACACAATCGATGGAGTGTTCTGTAGAGGAACATCAGAAGAACACTTTTCTAAAGTTTAAACAATGAAAAATAGTAAACAATGCAGAAAATTTGCAAGTGGAAAGCTCACCCTACTCATTATGTTACTGTGACTTTAGAAAGTTATGTAGCTCACATTAAAACAATCTCCTTAAACTTCTAAGAAAATTAAACCAATTAAACCAATTAAAGCTTGGTTGTCCTTCAGCAGTGAGCACTAGCAGGTGCCTGGAAAACCCAGAGATAAGACCCGAGAAAGCATATGTATCACCACAACTTGCGGCTGGCAAATGTACTATGTTAAACAAGGTGTTCTCAGGCAGAAATCAGATTAATCTTCTCAGATTAAATGAATAATTCTAATGTTCCCCTCATAGCTGGTAATGACTTTAGAGTACATTTAGATCAAAATGTGAGCTCATCCTGGGTGATTTTGACTGTTCTATCTACACACTCAACAGACTTTTAGATTACCTAAAGGGGAACTGCAAACCAGAATAATCAAAAAAAGCTTTAAATCATCTTGAAAGCACAACTTTACATGTTATCACTGACATATTAATTAAGTTGTTTTTTTTTCCCAGCTAGGCAGCATTCTGCTATTTCATCCAAATTAATCCACAATAAGAGCTCAATAATGCATATCTTTATATTGGCCACGTTCTAGAAATGCTATAACAATGAGCTGCTCAGTGAAAGAAATATACAGAATTGTAAATAATCGAGTTTATTGACACATCTGACATCCAAAATACCTCATTATTGCCTCAGATTTTCAAACACATTGGACAAGAAAGGAGAATAATGGACCCCTTAAAGATCCTATCCCTCTTGATGTGGATGAGCAAACATCCTCTCAATGTTTTCTCAGCCATTCAGAAAATCACATAAAACTCTGGCCACAGTTAAACTAACAAGAACTAATTGTCAATGGCATACAAAGCTATAGAAAGAGCTCCAAAAATTAACACTGACAACTGCATTTGTTTGATTCCTAGAGGGAAGTTATTAGTCAGTTAAATTAATACTGAAACTTCAGCGTAAGAATAAAAAGTATAAATATAAATAGATATCTATACACAGCCTATATAAAATACTCTGTGTTTTTAGGTTTTTGTTTATAAAATTTTCTGCTTTCCCACCCAGCAAAAATCTATTTTAGCTAATTTTTCTGTTTTCATTCTAGCCATCTGGAAACTCATTTCCTCTTCAGTTTCTCAGATAAAATTGTGCAGGAGACGTTAGAGTGATGTTGGCATGCAAAGTAAGGACTGAATTTTAATGGCAAGTTTGAAAGGTACTATTGACAGAACATGTAATAGCATAAACAGATGTGACATATTTTCATTAATTCAATTTTGAGTCATAAGTTAATGAAGATCCAACGTCACTCATTTATATAAGAATTAGGCAGGCACATTTGACCAGTTATTTTTGCATTATTAAATGTTAGACATAAACATGGCATAACTATTACTGTTAGATACCCCAAATATTAAATTTTGCATACTCTTCTGCAGTGCTTTTCTTATTGTCTCTAACAGAACATAGATCAGTTTCCTGATCAGTTTCTGTAAGTTAAAGTTTTTAACATTCTTTGAAAATCAAGGCATATTTATACCCACACTAGTAGATTTCTAGTACAGAAATTATTTATATTTTAGTGCTTAGAGGCACACAAATGTGGTTTTAATAATGAAAGTAGAAGTAGCAATAATGAAATCTAAGTGAAGATACTTTCTTCTGTCTAAAATTGTGAAAAATGACAAGACACCTCCCTTTGAGGTTTTCTATGTATCATACATATTTTGAGAATGTGACTACAGCAAGGAATTAATTCAGAGTTCTGTGATATATTCAGGAAAAAATAATTAATTGCTTTTACTTTGTTAAATTGTGTGAAAATTATCATATGAGGCAATATACTGTAGTAATGTAGCAATGTACTGTAGCAATCTCCAGCATAATTTGTAATTATTCATGTATTAAACTTTCTGACAAGTGAAAGATCAAATATATTGCATGTTATGTCCTAGCAAGAACTTTTTTAATGTTTGGAAACCAAAAACTGAAATGTTTTACTAAATTCTCTTTCTGATTTCTGTGTCATCTTTTATTTAAACCATTTATTTATATAAGTATATTAATTTATCTATTTAATATAGGAATATATTAATTTATATAAACTTATTAATTTATTTATAGCTGCCCTGTTCATGAAGTTCAATTGCAGATTTGCATGTGAGAGGTTCATTTTCTAGTTGGTGTTGTTTAAACACGTTGATATTGCTACACTTTCTGTTGTTGTCTGAATGAATCTCCTTGCAGAAACCCTGTTAAGTAAAATGGAAACAAGGATTTGCTCGACATTAGTGTTCGAGGGTACTTATATTGTTTGTAACAGTGAACTTTCAGTGGTTTTATTTTAGTAAAGTCCAGAAAAATAAATAAATAAATGAAAATAAATGTATTAAAAAACCCCACGTAGTTTATGTTTTTAAACATTTTAATTTTTTTTTTTGCAACTTCTTTGTAGGTATTCAGTCTTTGTTATTTGAAATGTGCAGAATTTTAAAATGTATACATGGTGCTTACAAGTTTGAGATGGTCAGAACAGTCTGAGGTAACTCAAATATGGAATGAGTGAAAGAACTCTATTTTTCTTAAATAATTATTGCTTTTAGAGACTTTTCTTTAAATTAAATCAATAATCTAGTTAAAAGGTGAACAAAAGGGGAAAGGTTCAGCATGGAAAATCTACAAACCTAGACCAATCGTGTTGGGTTTATATTTTAGTAGTGGGTGGCCTGTAGGGGTGCCTTCTGTGAGAATTTTGACATTCAAAATGGGTAGTCATGCATTCCCTTTACAATATTCTAGCCATGCAGAATTTATATCCTACATACTTGTATTTTGGTCTTTGTTTTTAATAACTTTTTAATTTAAAACATCTAACTACTAAAGGGATTCTGAGACTTCCCTTCCTTCACTTCATTCCTACCTGTGAAGCTAGCATTCTTTTGTATTGTTTCCATACACCTTTAATTGCTTAGATATAAAAGTCACTATAGCCATGTAAGATTCCTTCTTAGGAATGCTTGAAGCAAAGCATGAGGAGTTCTGCCAACCTGACAAAGAATTTGCCCAGGAACCAGATCACTTTTATTCCTAGATTACTGTAAGAGTAGTCCCTCTATGCATGCAACTCATACTTGTGATTTTAGATTCAGCCTTGGGTGTTGTGATACATACTTTTTGTAGGAGTCCAACTCTTTCATTAGATTCAGCATTCTGGTCTTATATAACATCTGTGATTCATGAATTTTAAACACATTACAAATACAGGGGAACTTAACAATTCTTACTGAATTATTCTTCCACTCTTGTAATCTCCAATTGCAGACAACCTAATCCACACAATAATACAGCATTTTTTCTTTAATGTGCTTAACAATAGCAGATCTGCCTATAACCTTCTATGAATTTCAGTTAAAACCAGCTTTTTTTTTATTCTGAGTGTATGTTAAGGTCTATACACTATAATATCCATGCTCAATTCCTTTTGACATACATTAGATTAGATAATGGCCTCTACAGTAGCCCTCTACACTAGGGCTAGTTTAAGATTTGTTCTATACTAGGGTGTTTTTATTGATTTTTATAAAATAAAATTACACGACAATATTTTCAGAATTCTCTCAACTGTCAGTCCTTAATAAGATCTCATATACATTTCTATTTAGTAATTTTTATCATCAGATTTACCATAATTTACACATAGACATACAGTTTTGTCCCTATCTTGGATCAGACCCTATCAGGTCTGATCTCACACAAAAATATAATTTTTGTACTACATACTAGATTTTATAACTAAATAATTGCTAATGCATTAGTCATGTTGACCATGAATTGTTCATAAATGTTACTAATTTGAAATAAATTTTAAACTCATGTAGCAAATGATAGGCCTTTCTTGTCTTGTGCCAAAAGGGAAAAAGTATTGATTGTGTTTTCTAGCTTTTAAGAGAAGCATCAGAAATAATAATTTCTTTTTCAGGTACAGTATTTTGGAAAATGTTAGACTTTTATATTTTTCATTCTTAAGTATTTATGTGAGAAGTTTTTATATTCAAATATTTAAAAGGTAGGGAATTTATAGGAATATATATGAATAATAATAACTATCATAATAATAATTATATGCAAAGTAGTGATCGCTGCTCTTCTCCTTGATTGAGGTGGTCAGTTTTAGCCAGCTGGCAGGACCGCCTTCTCCAACAGGAGAATGGCAGGGAATTATGGGATTTACCTAAATATTTTGAAGCCTTGCAGCAGTTAACATTATTTTTCTGTTTTGTATGCACTTGTTTTTATAGAGTGCTGTAAGTGCTGTAGCAAAATTGTAACTATATAGATATTCTTTCAATCAGATATTTTACATATTGATAAGCAAAAATTTTGCAACTTAGACTATTCCAATTACCACTGGAAAACAAATCAGAGATCAGACGCTTCAGGCTTCAGAAGAACTAGTAAATTACTATTTGCAGAAGAGAAAATGTAGGCAATATTAGTAAGAGTTCTGAATATTTTTTTTTCTAAAATTTTCAGTCTAGGCAACATGCCTATTTCAGTATTTCTCATCCTTACTGTATACCAAAATATGCTAGGGTTATTTGTTGTCTACCCCCATGAAAATTTGTACCTAGTGCAGATTGGGTCTCTTTAATCCAGCATCATGGCTGTCCCTTAACTGCTGCTGCTGAAGTAAATGATGGAGAAGACAAGCAGGGACTTCCAGGAAACTTTATGAAAGTGCTGGGAAAATGTGTGGCTAGCAAAGCACAGCTAAAATGTGTCCTGATGTTGAACTGCCATTTCTTAGCTCGCTGGAGTGTATTCCTTAGTTTACTGAAGGTAATGAAGTACTAAAATTGTATATGTACCCCTCCCAAGGATACAAATAAATTGTTACTGCAATGCTAGCTAGGACCAGAGCCTTTTCTTGCCTTTTTTCCTTCAGAGATTTGCAGGAACTGAAGGGTCTGAATTGGCACCTGTCAGATTCATACTTCACTTGGACTAAAAATGCATCCACTGATGCATAGAACTTGTTTACTAGTTTGTTATTGCTTTGCAGACCATTACAGTGTTTAAAGGGGATTTGGAATATCTTATGAAGGTACAGGTTTTATAGCAAACCCATTAGAATGAACATTTTCATAGAAATTCTTGGTCAAGCTTGACAGTAAGCTTTGAAAGACTTCACATGCCTGGATTTACCATAACTCTGTTGCCAGAGAAATTTGGTTTCACTGAATAAGCAAGCTGCACCTCAAATTAATTTCATTTCCTTGAATATGTATCTTCCTTTCTTCTTTGAATACTGTGCTCTTGTCATTCCAAATGACTTCAGAAATCCAATTTACCTTGCAATTTTCTTCTTGTACAAATAAAAGTATGCAAAAGGTTAGTTTGCTTTATATAGCAAGAAAATAAAGCAATAAAAGACTGACTTTTTTTTATATCAAAGGATATGTAAAACAAATATGTTAAACCACATATTAATGACACTATATATCAATTGTGTCATATATAAAACAAAATACATGTGGTTAATTGATGTAATTTATATCAGGTGTCCTTTATGTCATTAAAAATCTACTTAAAATTTATGATTCTTAATTCAAAGATTAAGAACAACAATTATTTTTTGCAACAAGCTTTCCTCACTGAGCGATTGTCTAGTTAGTTACAAATTCCTGGAACTCATCAGTACTGTGACTTTGAAATACCATTTTTTCTTAAATATGACAGCAAGAAACCCTGGGCTTCACAGGAAGATAATAAAAATTAGTGGCAAAAATAACTCAGTCATGATGAAACACACTTTCATCTTTTTTTTTTTTTTCAATGTAACTGACAAAAAAAGGTTTTGGTTTGAGTAACTGTTTTTGTTTTATTGACATAGATACACTTTTTTGTTTGTCTCTTTTCAAAAAAGGAAGTTTTGACTGAAGATTTGCCAAATACCAGAATCAACAATTCTGTCCATTTTAAATAGATTTGTTAATAGATTCAGTCCAATCTATGCTTCATTTTTTGTATGATCAAACACATGGGTTTTTTTCCATCATGAAAAATGAGTACTAGACAAACTATTTTTCCAGAAGAAAAAGTGACATGGCCTCAAGCTGCTGTCAAATGCACACATAAACAACGACAAAACCTCTCCCTTCTCTCTGAAAAAACAACCCCAAACAGCGTGTATATCAAACAGATGTTATATAAAGTTTACATTTTATTTGCAGGTTGTACTACATGTGACTTTCTTCCATACAATGATGTGTGTTCTAAACAGACATCTTTGTGTTTTCAGAAACTCAGACAGTGCTAAACAACTCTAGAAGAATATTCTATGAAGCCTTGAGACCTGAATGTATTCTTACAGAACCACCTGCACGAAAGTGGAAAATATTACCATGCAGCATGTTTAAATACTATTGTTGTACATTATGATATAGCTGACCACACTCAGATGTAACTAGTGATGGCAATACATCCAACACAACTCTTGTGAAACCTTTGGAAAATTTTTTATTCCTCAGAAAATAACAATTTTTCAAAACCATTTTCTTTCTCCTCCAGGTACGCCCACCTCTGCTCATGCCAGCTCTGACATGGTACAAACCTGTTGCCCTGGAGCAGGCTGCATCCAGGGATGCAAAAATCCCATCCCACTGACTTGTCTTACCAGCTTTGCCCAGCACCAGGCTTGTCACCAAGTGCCTGTCTGGTGACTCAGTCCTGCTGACTGTACCCAGATGCTGTCACTGTTCCCTGCTCTCCCTGTCTCCCCAGGCGCTGTGGGGCTGTGGCCTCTGCCTCGCTCTGTTTTGCTGCCACTCTCAGTGCCCAGTCCCCCAGCTCTTGTACAACAGGCCCCTCTTGCAGCTTTTCTTGTACAGTATGTTATATATGATTCAAAGGTTGTTACCACATTCCAGTTTACTTCCAGATCCTACTTAAGATTGGTTTTGGCTAGTGGTGTTGCTCAAAATTTGACTGTAGGCTAGAAAAAATTTATCAGAACAGGAATGTCAGGTAGTTCCTTCAGGTTTTCTGTCGTACCTCATATTTAGTGACATCTAATGTTATTTTTGTGACTGATCATAACAAACTATGAGCTTTCTTTTACCTTCTATTACAAACTCCCATGATGCACTTCACGACAGGGTCTTATTAGTCTATATCTACTGCTCTCATTCTATTTAGATATTCTGTCCTTCTGGGCATCATTCCTACCTCTAAGATTTTTATTTCTATTCTATTTGTATTTTGAAGGGAATACTGTTGAAAAATAGGATAAGGTTCTGTAATTTAAAACAGATTTTAATTCATTCACAGAAGTGCATAAATTGTTTCCTAATTATCTGTGTTTACCTTGACAATAAACATAATTTTAGACTGTATAACAAAAATTTAACTGATTTGCTAATCTATCTTAAAAATAATTAAAAAAGTATTTTGTTTCTAAGATAGCTGCATTTTTGCATGTGTTATGGTAGAAATCAGTAATTTTTAAACTAATCATTGGGTAATTTTTAATTCCTACCATGAATTTACTAGAAATATTATGTTTTAATCTGATCCTATTTTTTTCATATGTAAAATTTACTAAAAGACATGTATTAATCTCATACTTCACCTTCCAATAGCACATTGCATCTAATTGAAACATTTCCATAATTTCCTTTGATAAGAAAACAGAGCATATAAAATTAATCCCTTGTGAGGAAAAGCTGAGAGAACTGAGACTCTTTAGCCTGGAGAAGAGAAGGCTGAGAGGAGACCCTATTAATGCTTATAAGTATCAGAAGGGTGGCTTGAAGGAGGATGGAGACTGACAGGACAAGGGGCAATGGGCACAAGCTGGAACATATGAGGAGAAACTTCTTTATGGTGAGGGTGACAGAGGACTGGAATAGGCTGCCCAGGAAGGTTGTGGAGTCCTCTTCTCTGGACATTTTCAAGACCTGCCTGGATGCAGTCCTGAGTAATGTGCTCTAGGTAATCCTGCTCTGGCAGGGGAGTTGGACTAGGTGATCTCTAGAGGTCCCTTACAACTCTGACAAATCTGTGATTCCATGATAAGTCAGTGTGTTAAAGAATGCAATTCAAAAGGAATAGAATAAAACCTCTAATATGTTTGGCTATATTTAATCTGAGAAGCAGTTTGCATATTTGAATTTGAAGTGTACTTATGGTTTCAGAGGACTTCCTGAGACTTTGCTACTGTGGAAGGTTTTGATAGACTAAGATGTGCAGTTCTGGTTAGTTGAATGGTTGTGAAAGATGTCAAGTAAATTGAAAGGTAAAATGGTAGCCTGATCTTAGCCACTGAGAAAATAGTTGGGCAGAGAGATGTTAGAAGTTCTGTTGACAGAGGATTTTTAATTTAGCGGCAAAAAGTTTCTCCCTCAATAGCAGAATTCTGTTGAGGAAAATTCCTTGAGATGGAGGAATGAAGAATTAATTTTAGTAGTTGGTTCAAATAGGAGGTAAATAGATGATCATGAGTCTGGAGACAAGTTTAAGATGAATGGAAAACACTCATGATGGACTAGCAAGGATCTGAGTCCAGAATTACCCAAATGTGTTATTGCAGAAATCTGTCATAAGTACAGTTAAATTACTGATTCTTACATAAAATCATTCACAGCAGGGAATTAATACTATGGAAGTAGCAGATGTATTAGTTCCATTGAAAAGTGATTTGTGATAAACTGGGCCATTGCTAGGTCTGTCTTCAAATTTTCCCTGCCATTTGAGCACTGCCTGAAAGGTATTCTCATGTAGGGGGAGTCCAAAAAGCACTAAGCACTGAATGTTAGAATTTACGCACGTGCAGCATCACAATAACACAAAAATTATCCATAAATTTCTAGACTTTCACCCTCGGGAGCCTAAAAGGGATAGAAAATTTCATATCCAACTGCCTATCGATGACACAGCTGCTGCTTTTTGTCAAGTGATAGGAGCCGGGCCAGTGGAAGATCGATGGACAGTAGGCAGAACCTGAAATATTCTGGAACTTGTTGTGGAGGGTATGACCCAGATGCTCAGAGAAGAAAATGAAGCTCAGAAGTCTGTCATATTTACTGTCACCCTGATTTGCTTGCTGGTGTGAATAGGAGATGTTTGCTTTTTTTTTTTTTTTTTAAATTTTACTACATTAGCAATGAAACTATGAGAATATGGCTTATAATTTGTAGGATAGGAAGGTTAAAGCATTAATAAACTGTCATCTGTATGTGAACAAAGCTGCAACATATTTACATTCTTGATGACTGTGGCTGGAATTTGTTTTATAACTGAATATTTTAATTTGTTTGCCTGAGCAACAGGACATGTAAAGAAATTAAATTAAAGTATCATTTTGAGGATGAAATAAATGATGGATAAAGCTTCTGCATTTCTGGGAGCCTGTAAGAAATTGTAAGCTGTTCACTGCTAAACCCCCTGTTGTTGTGCCCTAGCTCACTAGTGTAGTGATCACTTCCTTTGACCAAGAAAGTCAATCAGTGTTTATCATATCCATTTTTATTTAATTCTTTCTGGCCTAGCAGTACCATTAGTGTAGTGACAGGCTAGGAATAAGTCAAGAGATCCATGTCTTTGTATTTGCCTCTCCCTCTGGTTTAGCTGAAATTCTTTCTCTATCAGTTTAGTTTCCCTTACCAAAGAACAGTAAGATATGTGATATGAGCATGTGAAATGAAATCTCAGCAATAATGACTACTTGTCCATTCCATTTGAGAGCTGGTCAAAACTTCTTGTCCTGTAATTGGGTACCACTGAGAAGAGTCTGACCCCATCATCTTGACACTGACTTAAGATATTTGTAAACATCGATGAGGTCCCCTCTCATCTCTTCTCCATCCACCCTTCTCCTGAGGAGAAGACTGGTTCTTGGACTTCTTTAATAACATGTAATTAATCATTTAATCCAGAATGTTTCACAAAACTTTGACTCACTACTGGTCAGACACACAACCCCCCCATTTTTTAATACTTTATGATAAGTTCAAGATCTGTTGTAAAAGATAGAAATTATGCTGCATTCCATGAGGACAGAGTGCTTCCTATATTCATGCAGCTAAAATCTTTCCAGAATGTAAGATAAGCTGTTAGCTCAAATGTTAATACACCTCCCAACAGTAACATATGTTACATATGTGCATTTTTAATCGACAATTTAAGAGCTGAAAGCTGCTTTTATAAGAGGGTAATTCCTTGTTAAGTAAATAAAGCCCAATGTACACCCAGATATGGTGGTACAGTCCCAGAAAAAATTAGCTCTTTTCTACTTTCTTACTATTTAAATACACACATGCATACTTACTGCAACTCTGTAAAGATCTTTTGCCTGAGCAAAGCCTAATGGCAGCTGAATTCTCAACCACTTCCTGGTATGTTCCACCCACCCCCCCCTTCCCCTCCCCTCATCTTCCCCCTCCCCTCCCCTCATCTTCCCCCACCTTTTATCTATCCATTTCAAGAGAGATGTATTGGTTAGAAAAAATGCAAACTAAAAGGGTTTGAAAATTACTGGTAATGCTTCTTGTCTTCACAAGCCTGTTAGGCTATCATAGAACTGAGGATTACGTGAAACAGCAATCATTATTGTTCTATATTCTGACACACAGTACAAGAAAAGATACATACACAGTTTTATACATAATTAGCAACTTACTCTAAGGATTCTAGTAAGACAGCACTATGCTCAGAGAGAAAGAAAAAGTAATACTTTCAGTTGAAATGCATTTGAAAAGTGAAATCTAATTCCATGTCCAATTGTGTAAGGTATCTAGTGTTATTGCATAGATTAGAAGTTATCATCTAGCTGTCAAGGGAACAGAGAACTACAAAAGCAAGTACTTTGCTGAAATGTTTTTGTACCAAAGAACTAGATAGCTGGGCTTTTTTCCTTATTCAAAAGTAGAATTCTATTGCTTAGACATTCAATATGAATAAAGGGTGGAAAATGTCTATGTGCCATTCCAAGCTTTGTCTGTGAAGCATGACATAGTATTGAGCAACTTTTCTTCCATAAAAAGAGGTCCCAGCTCAAAAATGTACTACCTCAAGTATGTAAATATCTTATTAAGAGTTTCAGTTTATATTGTAAATATCAGTCATTTTAGTGACATAGGTTTTTTTACCAATAACACTGGACACTGACAAATTTTGACTTCTCCATCATTCTTTTTTCTTCTTCCTGCTTAAAGCTAGGATATTAGAATTTTCCCTTATGTCTCAAAGAACAATGTGGGCCTTAATTAAATGTAGCTTTAATCGTACTGTGAGAAAGTAATGTTAGGTATGATTGAAAAATTTTAGTGCAGCACAGTATTAGCAAAACTACGTCTAATATCTGAACTAAACTAGTGAAGAACTATGAGACTGACAAAATCCAATCCAATCCAGGCAGTCATTTAATTCTAGTAATAGTAGTTATGTTTCTAGCAAGAACCGTATAAAACCCTCACCTCACTAGGAAATCTACCAGAAATTCATGGTACTACCATGTCACAGCAAAGAAAGTGAGACTTACAGTCTCACTAATGAGTAGTCTCACTAGTAAGTGGGGATCTAGATTCTTCCTCTTTAATTCTCATAGTAATGTGAGCTACTGAATACAATACCTTCTACTCATTTTGCTCTAGTCCCTCAGTTTTTCTTGGCTCCAACCTGCATTTTTCCCAGTCTTCTCTTAATTATGCACTGCTTCTTTTAATGCTTTGCAAAGCAGTTCCTAATTTTCTTGCTTTAGTCCCTGCTCTGAGTTCCATACTGCAGCCTACATTACTGCAAATGCAACTGACTTCTTGTATGCTGATCCCAGGATCCTCTTGTCCATCTTGGCTTATTAACTTATTTACTGTTACTCCAGATATTTCTTCCAACTTGCCTGTCTAGACATTTAATTCACGTGGTTTCTTACAATACCTCATCCTGTTTCTACGTTTTAGAAAACTGCATCACATTTATCTGCTGCTTCCACACTCAGTTAAACAGTAACGACCTAACTCAGTCTTTTAACCCTGATAGTTTAAAACTTTTCTATATTTCTGCAGTTGGGTTCCCTAAGATACTTTCTAATTTTTTCTTTCCCTAACATGCCTCTTGACTGCTCAGCATATGGAGCATATGTCAAACAAAAGAGTGACTGGTTTTCTGTTCATGTTTCCAAGGTGGGACTGAATTACTCCAGGTCAAAATGGAGTCAACACTGCAAGAAAACTTCAGCTTTGCTTGAATTGATCTGAATTGTTTTGAGGAAATCTTCTGTGCATAGTCTGGCTATCTATAGAAGCTATGAGAGGAGGAGCATTCCCACAGTACACAAAATGATCTATTTTCTGATGAACTAGACAAATGATGACAATAACTTGGAAGAATGTTAAGATTACACATATAAAATAAAAGGTATTTCGATAAATAGTTATCTAAATAAATAGCTATCATAGATAAATAGATATCTTATAGATAGATAAATAAATATCTTATAGATAAGTAGATATCTTATAGATAAACAGTTATCTTTAGATAAATAGTTATCTTATCTAAATAAGTTATCTTTTCATGGCCTCCAAGCCTAAGGATTGGCCTTACACTTGAAAGCCCTAGTGTGACCTTTTGTGCAGCTATTCTGGTTTCACATAAACTGTTGCCTGGGGAAAAAGTACAAATATTGCGGGTGTGCATGTGTGTGTGTGTGTGTGTGTATGCATGCTTGACTGTCCTTACATGGGTCTTATCTGTGGACAGTTTTACTTATTTTTAAGGCAATATATCCTCTGGGTGCAGGCAAGGCATGAGTCTCAATTGCAAACTACACTGCACTGTACAGATTAGCTGAAAAATCTAGTAGTTTTGTATGGTCTCGGTTCCACTTCAAGAACAGTTGAATCAATTTCTGAATATAGAATGTAGTTAGAGCATTTTGATATGAGACATAATTCCAGTTTTTCTCAGTGGAAGGCAGGGATAAATACTAATGAGACAAGAAATCTTTTGCCAATAAAATTGTTTAATCTCTTTGACATGAAGAGACCTTTATGTTACTAACTTTATTGAGGTCATTAATTCAGTTGAACTAAACAGAATTTCCTGAATACCCATAAAACTGCATTTCAGAAGGACAGCTAAAAATTTGGTTGTTTATCTGAATACTTGTAGATACCAGACTGTCATGTGTGATAGAATATTGAAAAATTTTACCAGACTCAGTGAATTGTAAAAGAGCTACCTAGAAATTCTCCAAGGATACCTCTTTTCCATTGCAAATATTTCTCAAAATCTACTTCTACCACAATACAAACAAAGTAATTGGCAATTTTGATAGTTAATTGAAGCTATGGCTTATTGAGAATATATCAGCACATCATAGTCTATGCATTTGCCAAAAGTTTATATTTATGTCAGACTGATGAGAGAAAAAGAGTAGGATATGTACAGTTCAGTGAATGCTAATATCATTCCAGAAAAAGAAGTTGTTGGAAACATAGAGCAAAACACCATTATAACAAGGAGGGGGAAGGAGCATTTGAATTTTTCCATCATGGACAATGCACATTTCTGATTATTGAATCTAGAGGAAGTAGGAAACTTCAAAAGGGATGTTGTTGTGTTTACTGAAGGTGAAGAAATAGAACAGATTAATGTATACATGAGATGTTATCATTCATATGCAATGATAAGGTCTTCATTAAGATATCTTATATGCAGTTGTGGGAAAAGTTTTTATCAGAAACCCTTTGCATGATCCTGAATAGACATCATTTTCCTGGACCAGGAATTTAAGAGTTTGTGGGTTTTTTTGATTATTTTTTTTAATATAATTTTAGCCTTAATAAATAATATTTTTTCTAGATCAGGTCAATAAAAGTCTTTTATTTTTTGTTTCATTTGAGCCACATTTCCTTTTACATGTTTGGTTTTGGTTATGTTCTTTTTAGTCCTAGGTTTTATGATTTATAGTTGTTTTAGAGGCATGAAATAAATATTTTTAAATGGAGAGATAAAGCCAGTGCAATAATCTACCCAATCCTAAACTACAAATATCTACTAAAATTCAAACTAAGATAAAGAAAAGGATTCCTATTCCAAATTCAACAGAAATAATAAAGAAAAGTAATCCAGGAGAAGTTTGATTTGTATGCAAGCTATGCAATTTTAATTTTAAAGCATGGGAGGTTAATAGAAAGCATATTTCTAAAATATACTCTGAATAAAACATATGATGGGAACTCTAAGTTTATGCAAAGCTATTTGAAAAGTTGGAATACAGGAGGAGGTGAGCTGAACAACCTTGTCAGTTAAAAGCCAATGTTGTATAACAGCAGCAAAACTATGCTCAATATTTTTTAAATTCTTGTTGGCAATTCAAATTCTGAAATGACAGCCTTTAAGCTGTCACATTTAGCACTTTTGCTTTCTATTCAGGACAACAGAAATCTCTCTCTAATGGCTGAGTGAAAGAAAACAATAACAACCCATGCCAAAAGAGATCATCTTAATTACATTTATAATGCTTGCCTACAAATTAGATTACAGAGATCATTGGCTAAAAGTTTGACATTATCTTTTAGGGTGTTTTATTTGCTATACAAGATTTTACTGTAAGTTTACAGGAATGTTACTAGCTATCTGCTTTCTCTCAACGTCCTGTGGAGAAAAATCCCAAGATTAGTAAATATTATCAAAACCTGCATAATATTATGCCTCAGCTCACTCCTTGTATTTTTCCCTTCAAATCCTAACAGTTTCCAAGAGAGCAAACAGAAACAAACTTCTCACACAATGGTATAAGAAAGCTCTGAATTTTGGAAAATAAATTGGACCTCCATAGGTGCATGCTCCTTTGAAGGCATATGTAGACTAATTCATTCATCACTCTTCCTGTGAGTGTCTCCCCTCTCCTGCTGGAGGTGAGGCCAAACTGCTTCTTGGATTGAAAACTGCATGAAAAATATTGCTCAGAGGGTCATGATTAGTCTAGTTGGAGGTCTGTAGCGAGTGGTATTCCCCAGGGGTCAGTACTGGCTCCAGACCTCTTCAGTGTATACATCAGTGACCTGGACGATGGGATGGAATGTACCCTCAGCGAGTCTGTTGATGACACAAAACTGGGAAGAGTGGCTGATACACCAGAATGCTGTGCCACCATCCAGTGAGACCTGGTCAGGCTGGAGAGTTGGGCGGAGAGAAACCTGATGAAAATCAACAAAGGAAATTGCAGGATGCTGCACCTAGGAATAACCCCATGCAATACAGGCTGGGGACTGACCTGATGGAGAGCACCTCTGTGGAAAAAGACCTGGGAGTCCTGATAGACAACAGAATGACCATAAGCCAGCAGTGAGCCCTTGTGGCCTAGCAGGTCAATGGCATCCTGTGGTGTATCAGAAAGAGTAACCAGCAGGTCAAGGGAGGTTATCTATTTTGCCCCAGTGAGGCTTCATCTGGAATACTCTGTCCAGTTCCAGGTGTCCCAGTTCAAGAAGGACAGGGAACTATTGGAGCGGTACTCAAAGTGCTACAGAGATGATTGGGGGACTAGAATATCTCTTTTACGAGGAAAGTCTGAGGCACTTGGGTCTTTTTAGTCTGGAGAAGGCTGAGGGGGGATCTGATCAATGCTTTTAGGTACTTAAAACAGATGTGTGTCAAGAGGGTGGACCCACTGTTTTTCCAGTGGTGCTCAACAACAGCACAAGAGGTAATAAGCACAAACTTGAACATAGGAAGTTCCATCTAGATATGAGGAGGAACTTCTTTGAGGGTGGCAAAGCACTGGAACAGGCTTCTTAGATAGCTGGTGGAGTCTCTGCTTCTGGAAACATTCAAAACACACTTGGGTGCTATCCTGTGCAACCTACTCTAGATGGATCTGCCCTGGCAGGGGCGTTGGACTAGATGATCTCCAGAGATGAGATCATCTGAGATCTCCAGATGATTTTTGATCCCTTCCAAACCCTGTTGTTCTGTGATTCCTTGATTCTGTTTGACCCAATAATCATTATTTCATGCAAAAAGGGATGTGCCTTTGAGGTTGTCTCTGCAGTTGTAACAATTTTTCTCTTTAGAATGTGACATTTGTTTATTCATATGTATTTTATTAAAGCCAAGCTTGTGACAGTTTGCCTTTCCTGATCACAACTGGAAAGCTAAACATTAGTGAAAGAAATCCAAAAATGTGACAAAAATGCATTATGTAGGCATTTACTTTATTCTTTATTTTTAGCTAATGAATGTTTTCTTATAGCTCATTATTATGGACTATGACACTTCCAAGACTGGAAAGGACCCCTAGCATTTTCATGTATGGCAAAAGTGAAATTGTGAATTTTGCTGCCTTGATTGAATATGAAATAATGGTATTGACATTGTCAATCATTGAAAAATTACTCTGAGAATAAAGATGTTGTCAGTATCTGCTTAGAAGAAATATAAAAATACATGAGCAGAGTTATAACATTAACAGTTTCTTTTCCCTCTTCTTTTTTTTTTTGCTTCCTGGTGGCCAACGACGATGGTGTAACACCAGTATGAAGACGGTGAACCTAAATGATATGGGAAAGGCTGACTATATGGAGAGGCAAGGAATCTGAAGGGAAGATCTGCTATCCTTTAATTGTTCTTCTGTATCTATGTACCCATTGATCTTCCCATATTGGAGATATAGAAAGCATGCAGAAAATAGAAGTAGCAATATTATGCATAGCCACTCCCCCAGTTTACAGGACTTTCCTCAAATGACTGGTTCACATTCAAATTTCTTCACAGAAAAAATCAGAGAATATTGTATTGTAAGTAATAATCTACTAATTCAAGTGTTGTAGTTATTGAAGATGATGCAGAAATATGAAGATACAATGAAAAGAGACACTAATAGGTGATGATAGAGGAAGTAGTAGTAAAGGGAGGTAAAGGATACAAGCCCAGAACATGTCTTGGTTGGTAATTTTGTATTTGCTAGCTGTAGTTATGTGTCTTGCCTTAGAAAAAAGCTAAAGATCCAGGTCCACTGTATAAAATAAAAAGCTGAAGATTTAGGACCACATGATGAAATTGGCTCACAGGAGCAGTATAGTTTAAGGAAAGAAAGCACTGGCTAGATGGGTAGGATTTATGTTAAGATCTTCAAAACTAATAAGAGTGTGGCTTGCAGCTTCAGGTTGGGGTTGTCTTTTTCACATATTTTTTTAATATAAGTATTTGTGTTAATTTACATGCCTTTTGTAAAAAAATGGGTATTGACAATACTATATTGTCAGAATAAATTCTTTCAAATTCTTCCTCAGGCTCAGGGCTCAGTAAGCAGAGGTCAGGCAGTCTGCCAGTTGCCCGAGTGGTGAATCATGTATCTAATGGAAGTGTTGTGATGAATAATTATTCTGTGAGTCTTTTTGCAACCACAAACAATAGCACAAAAGAAGAAAACAACAACAAAGAAAAATATTTGTCAAACTGTCATGGGCTTCCACCTGAGAACCACCTGAGAATTAAGATGACTACAGGTCACAAGCTGTGATATACTGTATGAATGGACGATGTTATTGTTCAAATGAAGTATCATTTTTTTACATTATAATATGGCTCAAAACTACCCATTTTCTCAAAAAAAANAGGTTTAGAAATTATTTTTCTTTTAGCAGGAAAAAATATTTCTGAAAGGTCACTTTGTGGGGGATTTAGAGAGGATTGTGTATCATTTTTTTCACTTCATAAGCAACAAATTAATGGCTGCACCATACCTGATTGCTGGAGCTTTTACACAAAGTGATTGCAGTGAAAATTCTTTTTCCCAGAACTAAGGTAAGATGCATTATTAATGCACCAGGCTCATAGAGAATAGTTTTAGAAGGATTAAAATGAAGCTGTGATGGTTCTGAAGTTAATACTTGCTATGGGGAATTGTTCTATCTCAGTTTGCTGATCCAGGTTACAGATACAACACTTCTGCATTTTACATGTACAGCTGCTTCCCAAGAAGAATTATTGAAATGGCAGAAGTAACTTCTAAAATATTCTTTCAGGTGTTGTTCTGTTATGTCAGTGTGGAATAATTAATAAAATTAAATATTGAAAATATGGCATTGTTCACCCACTAAGGAAAAGTATAAAATCAAACAGCTTCTAAGGTAGAATACACCCTCAGCTGGAATGTGAGGAATCCACTACATTCCCTGTATGAAATTACTTGCAAAGCAACATGGAGGATGGAGAAGAATGGAGATTTTACAGCCAAACTGTGGTAACACAGCAGATACAGGAACAAGATGGTCTTCAGGAACTAATAAGCTGCCTACTTGTTACCCTGAGCCACCTGTGTCAGATTTTGACAAAATGCAGTCCTTTGTGTGAACTTTGCTCATTGTAATGTCATTATAATACCAAAACACATCTCCATCCCGAAGGCTACCCACCTCCAGGATGTGACCACTCCTCCTTGAGCCTGTGCCCTGATTTTTTTGTAAACTAGACCTTTAAACATGAGGCAAGAGATTTTTGCATCAATCATAATAAAAATATTTATGACTAAAATCACTCAGGCTCCACCTTGAAGGTAAAAAATAGTATAAAAATATCCCAAGAAAAAGGGGATATGAGGGAAGACACCATAATGAACAAGTCAAGGAGAATACCATCACAGACCGCCTCTGACTTCTGGGACCAGTTGATGGACTGAGCCTATCTTCCCCACTCCGAGGGGGATGCCTTTGGATAAGACTTAGACGGCACCAAGTGCTTCCTTAGGAAAGTCAGAAATCTCCCTAGAGAGTCACTTTTCTATATTTATAGCCAGGCTGTATTATTTGCAACCCTGTCATTTGTTTTGTATAATTAACAATACTTTTATCTGCATGTGCTTTGCAGACA